>JAJOHK020001902.1:0-11238 GCA_022457215.2 Leucocoprinus gongylophorus
TCTAGTTAACTCACCTCAGTCCGACACAAAAATGTGTGGACGGCTGAGGTTCGTTGCTCTAGTTTGGTGTCCTTTATAAGTAGGAAAGTGAATAAGACAAGTAGTATACAGCTCTGGTCCAAGCATTTCCCGGCAGTCATATTTGTTTCCTTTCAAACAGATATGGTTGATCTGATGCAATTTTATATCATCAATTTATTACATGGAGTACATAGACAGGCCGTGGCACATTGCTTCTTTCTTTCTTACCACCATCTCATATGGTAGTGCCTGAAAGAATCTTAGTGAATACAAATATAAGCATTCAACCCAATCTTCAAGAGCCTTCCAGGAACATGGCAACAGGTATGAAGGTTGATACTCCTAGAGGTCAGTCCACAACTTCAAGTACTAACAGCTCTAGGGCTACATCAGTGCATTCTGATGTTTTCTCTACTGCATGTGCAGAGCACATTCAAGCTCTTTCTAACAACCCAACTTGGGCTGATCAAATTGAAATTAGCAAATCTAAAGAACCTGCCTTATTCTATGTGACTCCAAATGTTAAAGATGAAAGTGGTGGACTTAATTTATTTTCCTTTTCTTTTCTATTTTTAGAACTTAGGGTTAGGGTTAGAGTGACAATTGGTTATGGTCACAAGTCATGAGACATGATGGAAGGAAGTAGAAAGTTCTAGAAGAAGTGATGTCATATAGCATGTATACTACAAGCTGACCTCATGCTTAACACATGGTTGTTTAGGGTAGGCTGTACAGTAGCTAGCACAGACCATCTAGTTAGGTATATAAGGTAGACTACTTTGTAAAGAGCTCTCTGTCAAGTTCTCTTGTGTTAACCCAATACAAGGTTCTACTCATTGATCCACTCTAAGATCTTTGAGTCATAACACCAAAGATAGGGGAAACTAACACTGCTAATGAGACCACAGCAATTGAAAACATTCCAGAACCTTATGGTATAGTTACCAACAACATGTGTGAACCTCAAAGTACTGAACCTTCTACTATTCTGTATTCTGTTAACCAACCTGTGAACCCACAACTGTGGGATGGTAGTTTTTGCCCTATTTCCATTTATTAATGAATATTTGGAAGGCAATGCCAAGAATATCACTTTATAGGATAGCAGCTTTTATTAGACAGCAAAAACCTGAAGACAAAACTGCCAAAGATATACTACAAATTGCAAAATTTGGTTTCACCACTTGGAACTTTATCTCTTCTATTTATGAATCAAGGTAGGATAAACTGACTGCTTACAAAGACAATAAATTCTTGAGACAATGTGTTGTACTGCAATTCAAGTTAAAAATCCATAAAAACAAGTTAAATACCAATCAAGAGTCTTCAAACATTGGTAATTAAGTCAACATATCCAGAATTCCTTCTCTAATCTCTCCAAGGCCAAGCAAAAAAGTCCTGGAAAAATCAAAGTTTTACAAAGGAAAAACAACTTTCTTACCTACTTCTACTCAAAGTAGTTGATTATATATAAAATATCGAAGAGAACTTCCTGAATCTGTTAGCCAAGAAGATTGAAGAAGTTCACAAAGCTCTAAATGAATTGAAAAATAAGAAGCCTAAGTTTAACATGACAACTTAAGGTCCTTTAAGTAAACAAATCATTGTTTCAATGAGTTCAAACAACTCAGAAAGGTTTATAGCTATATCAAATAAACATATAGCTAGCATTAATAGATTACTCAAAGACATTAAGTCAGACATTGTGGCTGACTTCATCTAAGTAGACAACAGTGAGTTGGTAATTACTACTAACAAAGTAGTAGCTGCCTTAGACTTCAACACCATTAAGAACTATATAAAAAATATTGACATTGTTGATTCAAATGGAGTCATAAGTCTAAGACTACCACAATCTAAATTATACCTCAAGATTTTGGGCATTCCATATTATATCAAAGTACAAATCTACCAATTACTGTAGACATAGTCAAAAATTTTTTTAAACTACTCATATCTTTAACAATATTGTCCTTACTTCTTGACCATGCATTATTAAAGCTTTTCCAAAGTCTAACATAGTAGTGATTTGGATAGACATATAGGATACTCAAAGTAATTCCAAGGCCAAGAGTCTTATTAATAGATACTTTGACATCAGTAGTCATATTACAACAATTTAGGGCATGAACATGAACCCTAGCATTCTGCAATGCAAGAACTGTTGGAAATGAGAACATATGACTTTTGTATATTATGTACATAGATCTAAATGTGTCAAATGCAACAGTTCTTACAAGGTCAAATATCATAGGGAGATAGTGTGGTGTTATAAGGCAAATTTCAAGACTAACCCCTTTGGACTTGAAATAGAGAAAGAAGAACTGTGCTCTTATTTGTTTAAGTATATCAATTGTAAAGAAGAGTATTAAGCTGACAGCAATATATGTCTATTTTGAAAACATCAGTTTAACAAGGAATGGCATTCAAAGAAGTATCAAGAGTTTCATGAAAACAGATGTAAATCAATCTGCTCAGTTGTGGGTAAGACTAGTATATGATTATTAAAAACCTAAAAATATTCTTGCAGAATGTTTGAAAAAACAGACTTTTTACTGACATAATCTTAGAAAACAATAATATTTTATTTTATTTTACTGGACTTACAAAGTCCTTTGGACCACACTGTTATAAACTTAAGTTCTTAGTACTGAACAAAAGAAGGAACCTTGTATAGGGTTTACACAAGAGAACTTGATAGAGAACTCTGTACAGAATAGTCTACCTTTATATACTGAATCCTCATAGTCCGTGCTAGCTATTTCTAGCCTACCCTAAACAACTATGTGTTAGCCATGAGATCTGCATGTAGTATGACATCATCCTTCTAGAATCTTCTCTGTACTATGTAACCCATGTCATTACTAACCCTAACCCTAGATGCTAAAAATAGGGAGAAGGAAAATAACTTAAGAAAGAGAATAGAAAATAGGAAGAAAATGAGAAAAGAACTAAGTCCACTTCTTACAATTCTGACATATACTTTTTTAATAGTCAACATTATTATCAATAAGAAGATCATTCAAAACAAGTGACAAATGATTATTAAGAATAGCAAAAAAGAAGAAGACTTCATTAATGAGCTCAAGAACATAATAGACAATATTAATACTTCTAATATTTGTGATAGAGAATTACTGGAAAAACTGTACAAGAATATGTAATTATCTCAGAATCTCTCTGGAATAAGTACTCCAAATATATCAAAATTAATAAATATTCTAAAGTATGGTAGAATAAAGAGTACAATACAAAGTTGAATACATACCATGCTTCTAAGTCAATAGCAGATTGAAAAGAGTTCAAAGAGTTTGTTAAGAAAACCAAAAGATCTTTCTTCAATGAGAAAATTCAAGAAATTGCATCAAAGAACAAAAGACCATGAGACCTAATAAACTAGGTTAAAAAATGCAAGTTGCCAGCTATAGAAGTTTTACAATTTAAACTGTGTATTGAACTAGAAGATCTTTGACAAGCTTTTCATTATACATTCAACTCTGCTCAAAATCAGCAATTTAATTTGCATTTATTTGACAAAATTCCAATGAAACCTCAATCTAAGTGGGCTATATTTTCTAAGACAGAATTTATTAATGCCATAAAAAATGCAGCAGCTCCTCCACTCCAGAACCTAATTATATTTCCTAATGTCATTTCAAAGTTCTAATAGCTAACAATAAATGTATCTCTAATTTCATCAATATTACTAACATATATATCAACCTTGGATATTAGCCTTTGCATTTTAAAATGTCTACTTCAATCATTATTCCTAAACTAAACAAAGCAGCTTATAATTCTCTAAAGACTTTTTGACTTATCATTTTCTTCAATACACTTGGAAAACTTATTGAGAAAGTCATTAGCAAAAGATTATAAGTTCAATCTATCTTCCCAAATTTTTTTACCAAGATCAACTTGGAGGATTAAAACAATGCTCAACTACAGATGCAGAATTCTTTTTATTGCTTAATCATCAGCTCTGTTGTGGTAACCACTAGACACAATGTCCAATGATCTCACTAATGAGTAAATCTCAAAGTAGGATATAATGTGGGAAGTTCACAAGAGAACTTGACAAGGAGTCTCTGCTAAATTAGAGTCCTATATATACAGAGTACATATGGTCCATACTACATCCTCATGTCTGTCTCATTTCCTACTCAAGACCACCATATTGTATATATATGCCCTAACATTATCTTCCAGATCTTTCTCCTGTATTCTAGGCTTATGACAACACATCATGTGACATGTCATGTGACTCCAGTGTCATGTGCCTCTTCATCATCCAAAAGAAAAGAAAAAGAAAACAAAATTCCTATAAAGTTAGAAAATAAAAGAAAAGAAAAATAAAAATTGTTTATGTTCAGAGCATCCCATAATAAGCTCCTTCCAATGATTTTGGACAAAGCTTGTTTTAACTCAAGAATATTCTTTTTCTTTTTGTTAGATGTGGTTTGCACTTGAAGGTGAAAGTCTACAGAGTTGGCTCAAACATGCACAGAGTGTAGAAACTTCATGTGATAAGCTCAGTGATGTGGACTTGTTGGAATGACCTTGGCCTCAACTTATGTGTTGTACCTTCTACAAACTGCATGGTCATAATTTCAGAGAATAGTCTTTTAAGGAGTTGTAAGGAGAGGAGTAAAGTGTGGTGCTATTGATACCAGAGATTTAGTGTCAACTTTAGTCAATTATCAGGCTAGCTATTACAAAGGGGTCACTAGCCTTAAATACATAAAATAACAAAAGAAGTAACTAAAACAGATCTCCGAGTAAGTGTTTCATTAATAAAACACTATATAGAAGTTCAGATTTGGAGAGGGAAAACCCTATATAAAGTCTGAGTAAATTTGCAGAGTTTGAAGGAGATAATTGGGCAATGAATACAAATGAATATGACCATAGATTTTGACTCAAATAAAGAGAAATAACTGTGGACTTTTGGTAGAATTAAGTCTATTATAAAGTACCAAACTACTGACAGAGTTTTGGACACAAATAAGACCAAATAACCACAGAGATTTGATGTTGTATTGAAGTTAAACATGTCTCAAACATATTTTGGAGTTTGGAATATGATACTTTTCCAGCTATTTAATTAATAGAAAAATTTGGAACAATTTTGTTTTTTCCTTCTTTCAGGACAGATGTGGATGTGAGCCAAGAGTTCACTCTCTCCTATTTTATCTGCTCTTTATATTGCTCCTATTTTTTATATTTTTGAAAAAAAACTCAAATTCTTTTACCAAACATTTATGTTTCTACTCTTTCTTTTGTAAATAATGGCCTTTTCATTTCTTAGGAAAAAATTTATGAAAAATCAAATATAAATTTATTTTGTAGTTATAGTATTATTTCTTCTCTTTTTGAACAATTTAGACTCATGATCAAACATAGAAAATCAGAGGTCTTTTATTTTTCTAGGTCTATTAAGAATTTCAATCTCTCTTCTTTAGATCTCAATTTATTAGGAGGTTCTATATTACAACCAAAAGATTATTAACCATCAAAGATATAATGCACATTCCATATAATAGTCATTTATGTGAGAGTAACAAACCCTTAGTAGAGTTGCTCAACATCTTTATATCTATTACACTCTATGAATTTTCTCTGTAGTACTTTAAAAGTACTCTTCTATTTCACCCTTTAAGGAATTAAAAAAAATACAATCTGCTATAGATTATAGGGGTTTTTTGTACATCACCTACATGAAGTATTGAGACAATTGCTAGTTTCATTCTAATATACCTCCATCTCAACAAAATCAGTAGAAGAAATCAATTGAGAATGGTATTACTACTAAAATATCACACTCTTAATTCACTTTTGGACAAACAACACTCAAAGAAAGCAAGATCCCATCAGTTATCATTGGGAAACTTGACTACTAAACAATGCCAAAAACTCAAAAGTTCTGTTGTAGATTCCAACAACTATTTTAATGGTCTTCTTTCATTATTTGACAATCTTCATAAAGAACTTTTGTCTAGTTTCTGATTGTTTCTCTTGTCATATAGTGAACCACAAATAAAAAGAAATCATGAAAGCTTACTTTTGTAATCTTGACAAAATCTTTAAAGACACTCTTTCAGATCAGGCTATAGTAGTGTGATACTACTGAAATATTAAAAATGAAAATGAAAATGAAGATTAAAAGTGAGAGAGATATATAAACAATATTGTACAAGTGTATACTACTCATGATGTTAAAGCTGAAAGTGGTGGATTATTTTCATTTTCATTTTCATTTCTATTTTCTTTTTGATTTATTTTCCTTTTATTCTATTTTTAGAACTAGGGTTAGAGTTAGAGTGACAAGATTACATAGTCACAAGTCATGAGATGTATAGAAAGACATAGAAGGTTCTAGAAGAATGACATCATACAACATATACAACACATGTTGACCTTAAGGCAAACACATAGCTGTTTAGAGTAGGCTAGAAGTAGTTAGCACAGACCATAGAGTTTTAGTATATAAGGTAAACAATCATGTACAGAGTTTTCTATTGAGTTCTCTTATGTTAACCCAATATAAGGTTCATTCACTTGTCCAACTCTAAGGACTTGAAGTTTGTAACATATAAGATATTAGAAAAAACAGAATACATGTTAAGTATTGGATCTTCTATAACTCTTTCAAATATAAATCTATAACATTCATGGAGAATATGATCTCTTATTTCTAGAATAGACATGTATTCATATTTGGAAAGTATTTTATTCATGAGAAAAGAATCAGCATCTGTATTCATCTATTGGTGCATGGTTTGTAATAAGCTATATTAAACAAGTACTTTGGCAAAGTGCATTTGAATGTTGAAGCTATGTATCTCCTTTAGTATACAAGATTAGCCTTATTAGTATCTTTGAGTACAAGAATTACTACTTTTAACTCTAATATTACCTTTTCTTCTATTACATATCTGTTACAAATGTCATCCATGTCAAAGTGGTAGACTTAACTTTTTCTTATTCTCTTTCTCATTTTTATTTTTATTTTTAATTTTATTTTCCATTTTCTATTTTTAGAACTAGGGTTAGGGTTAAAGTGACAAGATTACATGGTTATAAGTCATGAGATACATAGAAGAACATAGAAGATTCTGGAAAGATGATATCATACAATGTGTGTAACACATGTTGACCTTAAGGCTAACATATAGCTGTTTAGGGTAGGTTAGAAGTAGCTAGCACAGACCATGAGGAGTTAGTATATAAAATAGACTATCTTGTATAGAGTTCTCCATTGAGTTCTCTTGTGTTAACCTAATATAAGGTTCACTCTTTTGACCAACTCTAAGATTTTAAGTTTGTAACAATTCAGCTTGTATCTTTATAACCAGTGAGCTAATTCTCATAAACCAACTTGGTTTGTGACAACAGATTTTTCCTATATGACTTCTTTCAGTATTTCATCACTAAAACCTCTATTCAGTACTATATATTAAAACCTCCAAGTATCTTCCAAATATTAGACTTGTATATAAGACTAGTAGTATAATTTGCTAGTTTGATAATTAACAAAAATAAATTCTATTAAACTTGATCTCTAGAGTTTAATAGCAATACACCACTATTAGTACTCAACTCCTTTTTGGACTTTATCAAGTTATCTGATGTTATAATTATGTAGCAAACAGATAGCATAGCACATAAGCTGAAGCTAAGGTTATCCTAACAAGTCTATATTACTGAGCTTATTGTATAGAGTTTCTACACTCTGTACATCTCCAAGCTGACCCTACAAGCTTTTGCCTTCTAGTGTGAACCACACCTGACAGGATTATTAATTTTCAACATCTTTTTTAACATCTTTGGCAAATCTATTACAAACTATAATTCTTTATTTAATATTATACTCTTGAAATGATGATGTTCAAGACTGAGATAGTTTTGTTAAAGAAGTCAAGACAGCATTCAGTAATAAGAACATGGTAGTATTACGACTTAAAGATCTTAGTATAGATCAATAAGAAGAATCTTATATAGAAGTTATATAAGAGAACTCAATAGAGTTCTTAGTACAAAATATCTACCTTATATACTACACTGGATGGTCTGTGCTACTACTGTATCTAGTCTACCCTAAAGGTCATATATTACAATCTTAAGACCTTAGAGTGAGTCGAGAAAAGAAATCTTATATAGAATTTACATAAGAGAGCTTGATAGAGAACTCTGTATAGGATTGTCTATCTTATATACTAAAACCCCATAGTCTATGCTACTCTACTTTTAGCCTATCCTAAACAGCTATGTATTTTACCTTAAGGTTAACATATACTATAAATGCTGTATGACATCATTCTTCCAGAACCTTCTATATCTTTCCAATATGATATGTGATCATGTGACCATAACTGCAACAGCACTATGTGACAAATTGTAACAGTATGACAGTAATGTCATGCTAATCCTAACCCTAAGTCTCCAAAGAATAAAATGAAATAAAATGAAAAATGAGAAAAAGAAAAGAAAATAGTTAGAGTTCACTATCTTGAACTCTGACACCATGTATAAACTATAAAGTCAACATATGTTAAACATATTATATAATATTATTGTTTTAGAAATTTCCACCATATTCCATCATAACTATATGACTATGACAGTTGTGACCATGTTGTCACATTAAACCCTAACCCTAAATAAAAGAAAAACAAAAATGAAATGAGAATAGAAAAGGAAAAATGAAATAAAGTCTATTGTTCACAACTTTGACAAGTAGCAAATATTAAATGGCAGATTGAAGCATTCAAACAAGGAAAGAAGCATATTATGGATTTCATAATAAAATTTGAAGTATTAGCTATGAAAAGAAAAAAAAGATAATATGTATGTAATTTTCTTATTGAGGGAGAATGTTAGGAGTAATATTATTAAGACCATATTAGGATATTCACCCATAGCAGTATCAGAATTAATCTTTGAGTAGAAAATAGCAATCACATTAGTTGTACAAGAATAAATATTAGAAAAGCCAAAGATAATTACAATAAAGATAGGAAGTCTAGATGCTTCAACTGTAATATATGGAAAAGAATTGTAGAAAGCCAGAGAAAGAGAAAGAAACCAGGAAGTACTATAAATATAATAAAGTAGAACACCTCACAAAAAACTATAGATCAAGACAGAAGATGAAAAACAGAAGTATATAGAAAGAATTAGAAGATAAAGACAAAGAGAATAGGTTTTGTTAAAGGTTCAGAGTAGGTATGGTATGACAAATCTTTGTACATAGTAATTTCATAAAAAATGAATATGTTATTCTATAAAGAAGAGATAACAAAGAAAGAAAACTTAATATAAAATGTCAAATGAAAAGAAACTATAGCTTAATGTCAGATCTAAATGATATAGACATATTCTTAAGATACAACTAGTTAGTCAAGCACAACCTAGAAATTAATTAGGGCAAAGAGACAATATAGTTTACAAGATGTCTAAAAAAATGTAAAATACAACATCAAAACATTGTATTATACATTAAGGACCAGGAAAATTAAACTAATAGAAGAAATGGACAAAGAATATTATGAAATAAGAAAAGAATCCAATCTAACAAACCCAGAAGATTTATCAGAGTACATTCAATATTTCACCTACTTATTTAACAAGAAGAAATTTGAAAAGTTGCTGGAAAGATAAGAATAGAATCATGAAATTAACTCACTAGAAGATGCACCAAAAGAACTAAACACCAAGGCATATGAAATGATGGTCAAAGAAGAAGAGACATTAAATCAATGGCTAGATCAACAACTTAAGATAGAATTAATTGTGAAATCAAGTTTATTATATACAGCACTATGTTTTTATATTCCAAAGAAGCACAGATCTCTATAATTGATACAAGATTATAGGAAGTTGAACCAACACATGATAAAGGATAAGATATTACTATTACTAATTGGAGAAGTAATCAACAAACTTAAAGATACAAGATATTTCAATAAATTGGATCTTATATAGGAATACAACAATGTACAGATCAAAGAAGAAGAATGGAAAATAGCATTTCTAACAAACAAGGGATTATTTGAGCTGAAAGTAATATATTTTGGACTGTCCAACTTACTAGGAACATTTCAACAGATGATGAACAGTATATTCTGAGAACTCTTACATGAAGGAGTACTGGCAAATTATATGGACAACTTTGTAATATCTGCCAAGACCAAGAAGAAATCATAAGAAAGGACTATATAATTCTTAAAGGTAGCAAAGAACTATAATATCTGTTTCAAACAGTCAAAGTGCAATTTCAATGCCAAAGAAATATCCATCCTAGGAGTAGTAGTTGAACAAGAAGAAGTACAAATAGAAAATTTTAAAGTCAAGGCTGTCAAGGAATAGAAAACACCCACCAAGACAAAAGAAGTGAAAAGCTTCTTAGAGTTTACTAATTTTTACAGATGCTTTATTAAGAACTTCAGTTATATGGCAAAATCTCTCAATGAGCTTAAAGAAATGGAAATAAGAAGAAGAACACTAGAAGGTATTCAAAGAATTAAAGGAAAAGATCACAAGTCAACCCATACTCACTCTATACAGAAGAGAAGAAAAATCTAGAGTGGAAACCAATATATCAGGACATGTTATAAGAGGAGTTCTATCTCAGGAGTAAGAAAAACTACATTATTGGAAGAAATCCAAAAAAACCAACACCAGAGAACAAGAAGTATAGAAGAAACTCAAAAAAAAAGACAGCCAAGCATGAGAAGATAACAGAGTGGTCTATATAGAGAAAAAGATCTATGCTTCTAACAACTGGAAAATTCAAGAACAAATCTTACAGGAAAATCATGAACCATCAGATATAAAATAACAAATAATGCACAAGTTAATCAAAAGAAACTATTGGTGGCTAGAATTATAGAATAATATCAAGAAATATGTTCAAGAATACCATAAATGCTAGTAAAACAAAGTTTAACACATAATGAAAGTAGAAGAACATTATTCATTGAAAGTATCTTGAGAACCATGGTAAGGAATTAGTATCAATATTATAGAATCATTACCAAGATTAAATAATAAGAATCCAATAGTGGTCATAATAGATTTATTCACAAAGAATACTTCAGAGAAGATAGCCAAAATTGATAGGAACAACATATGGAAAATTTACAGAATACCAAAGAAGATTTTTAATGATAAAGAACCCTAATTTGTCTCATAATTTATAAGCAAGGCTCTAGAAAC
>JAJOHK020001903.1:0-11236 GCA_022457215.2 Leucocoprinus gongylophorus
TATCAGAGGTCCTGTTCTCAGGCCCAAAGACTCATGGAAATACTTAGGTTTTATTTTCGACCAAAAGCTCAATTTCCACCAACATATCAACTTCTACTCAAACAAAGCCATCTTTACAGTCAAGTGCATGAAACTTCTTGGGAATTCATCAAGAGGTATCAACCCAATTCAAAAATGCTTACTGTATAGATACTGTATACTCCCAATTGCTTTATATGGTTTCCAACTATAGTTCTACAACAAAGCTCCCTTCTCGTACCATATGAAAATCTTGGGCAAAATGTAGAGAAAAGCCGCTATTTGGGTTTTGGGCATATTCAAGACATCTCCATTAGAAGGCCTAGAAGCTATTGCAGGCCTAATTCCCATCAAATCTCATCTCTAGAAGCTTGTGGGTAGATCTCAACTATATTCAGCTGCACTTCCTCCAAACTATTTTCTAAGGACTTTCATGGATAATCATTCTGACACTCATGCTAAACTTAGTCCCTACTCTATCAACACACTTACGAGTTATCAGAAGACCATAACCAAAGGCTATCTTATTGATTCAAACGACAAACTTTATGGAGTTTTTCCTGCTTTTTCTCCTCTTCATCTGGAATTCAATCTGGGTTCTAGAATTATTGATATTTTTCCTGACTGCTTTTCTTTTAACTTAGCTAGTAGAGAAAAAAACAACAAAAAACGCTATCAACAACTCAACAAATTGACATTGCAATCGTCTTCTTCTCCACACACAGCCATCATCATAACAGATGCCAGTATCAAAAAAGACATTGCTACATCTATATCTCATATGCATATACACAATCACCCTTTGACAAAGACAGTTTACCATGCAGCATACATCATGAGTACTGAAGCAGAACTTTTTGCTATCAGATGCGGTATCAACCAAGCATACAGCAAAGAGAACATATCCAAAATTGTTGTCATTACCGATTCCATTTACGCTGCAAAGAAAATCTTTGACAGTAAACCCTATCCATATCAACTCCACACAATAGCCATCCTCCAAGAACTGTGTTGGTTCTTTGCTAAAGACCAAAACAACTCCATCAAATTCTGGGAGTGTCCCAGTTATCTCAAATGGAGACTCCATCAAGCAGTTGATAAAGATTCAAAATCATTCAATCCACAACCCATACTTCCAAGTTGAATATCTTGGGATTATTGCAAAAAGTTTGATAGTGATAATATCATTAGTCAATGGAAGATGACTTTTCAAGCATCAGACAGAAAAGAGAGGAACTTTCTTGATTTAGTTGATAATGACTATGGTGATATTGAACCGTCTTATACTCAAGGTGGCCCTTGGCTCCAAGCATTTGGTTACTCAAACTTGTTATGTGCTCACACTACTAGAGCCATCACGAATCATGCCCCGATAAGAGAGTACTGCCTTAGGTTCTTCTCTAGTGAAGATTTTAAGTGTCCTTGTGGAAACTATCCTATCAAATCAAGGAGGCATATTCTCCATGATTGTACAAGATTTAATGGGTATTGGAACTCTAGAAGAGATTTGCTGTGTCATTTTGTCATGTTCTTGATAGCTAACCCCAGAGCTTTTGCTTTCATTGACGATCCGTATTCCATCGCTTCAAATTGATTTTGGAATGACTCATACTACTTTTTCTATCTCTTTTCTTTGGTTTTTCAATTAGTTCATTTAGTCCATTTTTTAATTTCCTTTTCTCTTCCCTTTTCCATCTCTTCATGTTGTCTGCTCCTATTGTATGTGGTTATGAAGTAGCTACCACAGTCTGCCACCGCATGCCATGTAATAAATTGTTGATTTAAAAAAAAATGGCAGACTGAAGTAGCTACAACATAGCTACATTAAATAGGACTGAAATAAGAGAAGAAAAGAGAAAAGAAAAGAAAGAGGAGAAAGAGAAAGAAAAGCAAAAAGCAAAATAAAAATGAAAAATATAGTCATAACAATATCATGTACTCATTTAGGTTGTATTCTAAAAATGATATGAATTGAGAAATAGTTTCTCTACCTGGATTCCAATTTTTCTTGAATTTTCTACAGTCATAAAGGATGTGATGTCTTGTTTTAATGGGGTAAGATCTGCATGGACAACTGAAGTTTTCTCTTGGGAAAAAGCAAAGTTGGTATTCTCTATTTGAAGCATGATTAGTAATTGCTCTTGTAGCTCAAGTGTACAATGTGTTGGAGAAACCAAAGTTTTTGATTCATAGTCCTCCTTTTGTATAAGAAGACATGATATCCAAGTGATCATTGTTGAGTAAATTAAGAAAACTTCTTCTCTTGAGGTTTGATGACTTGAAGTTCTCTCACCAATCCCTAATTATATTGTCACATTCCTTCTTCTTGCTAAAATCTCATAATGTCTTATTTAGATAGAGTGGAATAAAATCAAATTTCTTATCCACCATAGCATGAAAATGCCAGTCTTTATTGCTAGGGCAATCTCAGAATTCCACTGAGTTAGTTGACTGTTTATTGAAAAAATTTCAAAGTTCTTTTGCTATTGCTACTGATTGGATTTGATATGGATATAATGATGAATCAAAAATCTTTTGTGCTGCATGTAAATTTTTGATAATGATTATAATACCAGGAATTTGAATAGCTTGGTAGATCTCACATCTGATGGCAAAAAGTTCCACTTCAGTTGAGATAATGTTGATAGTGTGATGGAGTGTCTTCTTTAAGGGATTATTGAAAGAATGAATATGAGTAATAAACATAGCAACATTGTTCTTGATGCTTGCATCAGAAACAACAATAACTGTAGTTGGGTTAGATAATGCAGTGAACATGATATTGTCAAGATGACTACAAAAATGTGATTTTCTCTCTTCAGAGCTATGATCAACTTTGTGAAATGAAAAGCAATTAGAAAAGAAAGCTACTAATCTATTTTCTGAATGGAACTCTTTGTTAAGAGAGTTGAAAGATGGAAAAATTCCATTGAGATGATTGTTGGTGTTAACAACAGAACTCTTGACTGTCATTCATTGTTTAGTCTATGGTTATGAGAAAGTGTTGCTGTTCAGAGTTGATTTATTCCCCTCAGCTTATAAAGATAATGAATAATAAAAATGAGTCCAGCTATGGCTTTAATTCCCATGGTAGATGACATGTGAAAGATCTCTAAAATCTATATTATAGCTCTTTGTTGCATTTTGTTAAGCTTATTCAGTGAATATGATAATGGTGCCTTATTATAAAACTATAAAGGAAAACTATATAGCATGATGGGAAGAATACATGTTCTATATAGGAGATGCTTTTGGTATAGCAAGAGTCTTTTATTGGAATTTCCCAGTAATTTCATACTTTTAACTGTAGATAGGGCTTTGTTACAGTAGAAATCAATATATTGATGAAAAGTAAGTTTTCTATTGAATATGAAACCTAATTAGTGCCAAGTTATTTTTGGAGATAGCACTAGATTCCAAATAGTCAAGAGATCTAGAGAAGAGAGATTGAAGTTATTTTAAGATCTAGAAAAATGAAAGACTTCAGTCTTCTCATATTCAATAACCAAGCCAAATTGGTCTAAGATAGAAGAAACAATATTATAGCTACAAAAAAAAAGCATTGGTTTTTTTCAAAAGATTTTTCTTGAGAAATAAAAAGTCTATTGTCTACAAAAGATAAAAATAAAACTGGAATTTTTAGATTTTTAATATGTTTTTCAAATATATAGAAAACTAGTAAAAGGTAGAGAGCTGAGTCTTGTTCAATGCTAATGTCAACTTCAAAAAAGGAAGAGAGAAGATTGTTTCACATATACTGTGTTTTCTTACCAACTAAATAATTGAAAAAGAAAATTAAAACATTAGGGTAAAATCCTGCCTTGTTTAGGATAAGAGGGAGAAGACAATAGTTTAGTAACAGAAAGAACTAGGTGATATCAAATGCTAGAGTGTTTGTTTGAATGTTCTTTGTTTATCCAAATTGAATAATGTGAGTTAGAAACATGTCTGCATTAGAGGTTGATTGTTGTTTAAGAATGCTATCTGCTATTGCAACAATTTATATGCTTCTGGGCTAGACAAGATTTCATGGAGAATCCTCAAATGGATTATCATTGACAATGTCTGCTTAACTTTTATAGTTAACATTATTAATGCTTATATCAATCTAGGGTATTGGCCTTCACATTTCAAATCATCAACATTGATTATCATTCCTAAACCAAATAAATCATCATACAACTCTCCTAAGTTTTTTCATCCTATTATGTTATTAAATATGCTTGGCAAATTGATCAAAAAAGTTATTGGGGAAAGACTACAGTTTCACACTATCTCCAATAATTTTATCCATCCTTATCAATTTAGAGGACTTAAACTCTTCTTTTGAAAAAGGTTTTCATTTGTCAACAGGTTTTAAAGAGATCTTATCCAAAATACCAATATTAATAATTATATGCAGAGTTGAAAGATAAATATAGAGCTTACCAAAGATTATCCAGCTTAATATATAGTATACCATTGAATTGAATAACCTCTATAGCTGGCAGTTTTTGTTTATGAATCCAATTCATTAGATCTCAGGGTTTATGATTCTTTGATGCAATTTCTTAGATTTTGTCATTAAAAAAAGTTCTTTTGGTTTTCTTGACTATGTTTTTGAAAATTTTCCAATTCTTTATTTGTTTAGAAGATCTATAGTTCCTCAGACTTGACTGGCATTTCTCATTCCACCATTCATTAAAATGCCTTACTATTTTGACTTGTTTGGAATGCTTGTGCCATAAATACTCTTGAATTCTGGTGAGTTCTTGAACTATAATCTCCAAGGACTCTTTGCTTGTTAAGTTCAAAGTGTTGATTTTTTTTGAAGTTATTAATAATGTTTGAAGTTAATTCAATTTTTTCTTCACTGTTTTTGATAATAGTATATTTGATGTCTGGTATGACTTCTTCAATAATCTAAATATCAACAACTAAGGAAGCATGGTCCAAAAGATGTCATAAGTTAGGAAAAATAAAATAGTTATCAAGTTCTGAAGAGTTAGGTCATAAGAACATTAGATCAATGACCAAATTTGAATTATCACTGTTATCAGCATATCTAGTGGGAAAAGAATGAGTAACATGAGAAAAAGAAGTCAATATGAGTAGAATAGAAAGAAAAGTTTGAATTCCAATCACTATCTCTAATATTGAAATTACTAGTCATAACTAAAACATTCCAAATATTATTTCTGTTATTGAAAAAATAAAAGTAGCAAATATCTCTATGATTAAAGATGTCTTTTTGCAAAGAAAAATACAAACTAGTCAGATGGATATTGATATAAGAAATTATACAAGGTCAGTCATTATCACTTGAAGGGGTTCTGGAAAACATAACCTAGTTTGGATGGTTGAAAGCTTTTACAATTTCTTCTCCTTTTTCACTCAATGAGCTAGGAATAGAATGTAAAGTTGACCACAGAGGTTCTTGAATGGGAATAATGTTGAAATCTTTATTGATCTCTAATAATGTATCAGTGAAGATTTTGTTCTTTCAAATATTTT
This sequence comes from Leucocoprinus gongylophorus, assembly GCA_022457215.2. NCBI lineage: Eukaryota > Fungi > Basidiomycota > Agaricomycetes > Agaricales > Agaricaceae > Leucocoprinus > Leucocoprinus gongylophorus. The sequence goes on from JAJOHK020001903.1 coordinate 5,512, forward strand.
GTAAAAAGACTCTGAGATTCTTTACAATCATGCTTGTATACTATTTATGGTTGAGTGAATTGATTTGTTTCTGCTATTACAGAGTTCTTGATACTTCTTCAAATGCCATTCTCTATTGAATTGATACTTTCAGAATGGGCAAATGTTAGAGTTAGCTTGATGATTACCTTTGCAGTTGATACATTTAAAAGTATAGAGGCATGGTTTTCCCTATTTCATCTCCAATCTGGGTGGGTTAATTTTGAAGTTCATCTTGCAGTACCAGGTGAAATGTCAGTAATATTCACTCTTGTGTAGACTATTGCACTTGATATACTTTGATTCTTGAGCCCAATAGGTGAAAGTAGAGTGTCCCTATTTCCAGCAATTCTTACACTGAGGGACTCTAGGATTTATGTTTGCTCCTTAAATAGTCACAATATGACTTTTTATGTTGAAGCACCTATTGATCAGATTCTTAGCCTTATACCCACTCTAGGCATCTTAAATGTCTACCCAGACAATCACTATGTCAAACTTGGGCAAAACTTTGATGATTTATGGTTTTGATGTGAGTAATAAGTTGTTGAAAATATGATTGGCTTTGATTATGGATTTAACAAAATCTGAAGTTGTAGAAACATTAGTATTCTCTATGAAATAAGAAATACTTATGGCAGATTATGTTCACCTAGAACCAATTAGCATCACTATTATTACTAACAAGGTAGTGTTATTATTATATCTTCTTTTAATCAAAATTCTATTTTTGAAATAATAAGTATTCCTTATTTTATGGAAAATGCTAATGTTTTTATAACTTCAGATTTTGTTGAATCCATAATCAAAGCCAATCATATTTTCAACAACTTATTACTCACATCAAAACCATAAATTATCAAAGTTTTGCCCAAGTCTAACATAGTGATTGTCTGGGTAGACATTTAAGATGCCTAGAGTGGGTATAAGGCTAAGAATCTAATCAATAGATGCTTGGTCACTAGAGGAAGCCATGAATTTAGTGACATTTTCTTTGCCTATGGATACAATGATTTGTTTGTATGATAGTTCTTTGGTAGTCATATTGATTTGGAGTTTTGCCTTACCTGAATCATTGATGATTTTGTAGGTGTTTTATATTTTTTTGCTGGTATATTTAAATAGTTCTCTTTTAGCTTCAAAATTCTAGTAACTTTAGGGTTTGTTGCTTGAGCATATGACTGTTTGATGATTGGTTTGAATGTCACTGCTGGTTTTTTCTTTTTTCTTTTTTAAAAAATTTTGACTTCTCTAACACTTTCTTGGATGGCCTTGCTAGAATAAGAGGAGGAAGCCTAATGATTTGTCCTTGGATTTGTTTATATTGATATTTGGAGAAGAAATGTTTCTTGAAACCTTGAAAGTGAACTTATATGAAACATTTTCCCTAAAAAACTTGTTATCCTTATCAGCAGAGAGAGTCCTACTTAGATTCATAGATGGAAGAAATAAAACTCCATGCTGCTTTACCAAAATCCTTGAGTTCAGGAATATTATTGGCTTTTCCTTTTTTAATGTTGTTGCTCCTTATATAATTAGCTATATGTAATAAGGATATGAACATATTCTTAGAGTCAATTTCCAAGAATTTCATAGTGTTAAAAATTGATACTAGACATACTTTGCCATCCTAGACATTAGGTTTGACTGGTTAATTAGCATCATATGGCAATAGAACCACATAAAATTCCTGTTATGACCATGTGTTAGAAGTATTAATTGCCTCACTCTCACCTTGTGGTAAAGGCATATTGTTTAGGGCTAGGGTTTCATTGTTAACATGTAGTAACTCTGTATTAGGGCTATTGTCAATTTGCTATTTGGCCTGAACATCATCCTTCTTTGAATTCATAACATATAAAAGAGCAGTTTTTTCTGCTTCAACCTATTCACTCTGGAAAGAGTTGTTGCTTTGTATTTTCATCCTTTCATGGTATGGAATAGGAGATATATTTGAGAGAATAGATGACTTTCTGGTTCTATTGCTAATAGGGAACTTTGATTTTCCCCTTGGAATATCAACATTGATATCTATATCTATACTGACTGGCATTTGAGCCAATTAGTTGGTAAAAAGAGCTTTAATAGTTGTGGAAGGTGTTATATTTGCTAATTTTCTTATAGACACTACCATACAATATAGTGGTAAGAGAGAAAGAAGTAATGTTTGCATGAAGTTTAGTTGGTTATAAAATAAATATACCAGTTTTAAATTTTATACTAGAAAATGGATTAAAATATAATTTATTAACTGATCCTGATTTTGTACATCCTCTTGAAATTAAAATAAAAACAACAAAAATTAACTTTAAGTGAAATAAAAAACTTTAGATGCTTTTTTAAGTATAAAACAGTTAGAAATTTTTACTTATTTTTGGAATCAACAATTTATAATATGGGATACAATAGCAGTCCATGATAACTACTTAGTAGCTACATACATTCAGAGGCAAACAACATGTAAATTGAAAAAAAGAAAAAAGAAAAAAGAAAAGAAAAAGAAAAATGAGAAACAATCACACCAACAGAACAGATAACAGGATTTCTATATTACTGTACTTTACTGATGTGGAGTTCCTGTTGTTTTCTACTATGCCACTCTTTATTGAAACAGTTTTGCCAATAAGGACAAGTGTTGCTATCTGCTTGATAGTCTTCTTTGCAATTAACATATTTAAAGATGTGAGGGCAAGGTTTGCCTTCCTTTGTAGTAAGCCTTGAAGGAGTCAACTTGTTATTTTCTTTGCAACACCATGCCTTCTCTCTGTGGTGCTTAAAATTGTGAGATCTATAGCATTTGACATACCCAGACATATGTAATTGGCAACTAAGTATTGAGTGACTCCATTTCTAGCAGTTCTTGCACTGTGGAATACCTGGGTTTATATTTGTACCACAAATAGTGGCAATGTATCAACCAATATTGAACTGTCAGTTGATAATTGTCTTGGCTTTGAAACCATTTTGTGAGTTCTAGATATTGATTTAAGGATATATCTCTTTGATAACACTCTCAAGAATATCAGGGATGATAGGAGAATTGGTATATTCCAAAGTGTAAGAAAGTCTAGTGATCTTCATATATGATTTGAATGATGGTAGATGAGGACTCTCAATAGAGTCTGAATTGATTTTGTTGTTGTTCTTAAGATATTTCTTGATAACTTTCATGTCCAAGTTTGCTGTGGATAAAATCAGCAATGTGTAAGTGAGCTGAATTGATAATAAACTTAGTATTTGTTTCATTTATGGAGACCATGATCTGTTTTCTTAGTAGTTCCTTAGTTGTCATATTGATTTTGGGTTTCTTATTACTTATATTGTTATTTGTGATTTTTATGATCTCAACTACTTTATTTGCTGATAAAGTAGGAAAAGCTTCTTTAATATGAAAAACATCTTCAATGTTTGAAGATAAGTTGATTTTCAAAGCCTGAGCATATAACTTCTTGTTGTTAGTAGTGTTAGTTGAATTGTTAATGTTTGACCTAGGAGCATTACAAGGAGGAGATGTAGTACTAAAAGTTATCATCAAAAAAGAAGAAGAAGGTTCACTAGAGACTTTCATAAAAGTAGTAACTATTTTAGGTATTGGAGTGAATTGAACAGTCATACATTTGTGAAAAGTATTGTTATTCTTAGTAATGAGTCTATTCTATTTAGACTTATAAATGGCATTGATTAGATACTAAGCTGTAGCACCAATATCTACAAGTTCCAGAAGATCTGATGCTTATTTGTTGTCTAAGTGATATTACTTGATGAATGTCCCTATTCTGAGAAAAGACTATATGATATTTTGGGTATTACTGCTAATGAAAATTTCTACCCCAAATAGCAAAATAGGAGAGAAGAGACCATTCCAAAGTTCTGGGTCCATAGGTAGGTTATCTCCATATAGAATAGCCAAAGATTTAAGAGTAGGTCTAGCATTAGTGATGTCCATTGTTATGCCTTAAAACTTAGAGTTAAAGTTAGAAGAGTAAACCTTGAATTGGATTAATTACAAGAGAACTCAATAGAGTTCCTAAGTACAAAGTATCTATCTTATATACTAATGACTGTTGGCCTATGCTCTACTACTTTAGCCTATCCTAAATGATTATGTATTATCCTTAAGGTCAACATGCTATATGATATTATCATTCTAGATCCTTTTATATCCTTTTATTGTAATCTATGACCATGTGGCTGTGACTGTGACATTACAATTAAACCATAACCCTAAATAAAGAAAAGAAAAATAAATAAAAAAGTAAAGTTCAACATTTACTACTTTAATATTCATGTCTTGACTATGAGGTATGGATATGTTGTTTCTAGTTGCTTGAACTGGAGATTGAGAAAGAGGAGAAGACTAAGATAGAGCTGAAGGAACAATGGATGATGATAAGGTCTTAGTAGATAGCTGAAACCAGAGTGTATTGTTGGCTGGAAGAGTGTCTATTAATAAACTAGATATAGTATCTTTTGAAACTTTATTATCAAGAGTAAAGAAATGATTTAAAGAGTTTTTATAGGGTGTAAAAGCTTTCTTAGAGTTTGAATGTTTGGATTTCATGATGTGGGATACAAGATGTTAGAAGAAAAAATGTATTTATTAATTCACTACTAAGCACTATTATATAAAATAGTGGTATAAGTGAAAGAAGCATTGTGAAAACAATTTGAGATAAATATCTTAGGGTTAGCATTCATTTTCAAATATATTTCTGAATTTTTTATTTTTGTTAGAATAGATAATAGAGAAAGAATCTATTGTATGGCTAATTATCTTAATTATCAAGGTATAAAATTAGCTAAAAGCTTACTATTATTTATTAAAGATAAAAAATGAGTAAATCAGATAAGATAAGTATTAATCTTTTCAAAATATTTGAGGCTAATTATTTTGGTAATAGTATAGATAAAAAGTTTTTTAATGATCAAGAGATAAATAAAAATGAGTATAATGTTTTAAATTTGACTAATAGTAAATTGATCAAAGATAGTGATAGTAATTTATTATTTATAGCTTTATATTTTGAATATATTCATGATATTGAATCATTAAAAAATAATAATGCTTATTATTTAAGTCATTTCCCTATTCAATTAGATACTACTTGTAATGGTTATCAATATTTAAGTTTATTAACTGGTAATGAACCTTTAGCTAGTCAATTTAATTTAATTTCTGGAGATAATAATACTAAACCTAAAGATTTTTATAGTTTTGTTGGTTTAAAGATAAATGATTATTTAAAAAGGCTCTTTTTTATTTTTTAAAATCACCAATTTATTACATAGAGTGTGATTGTTATGGAATACTTTGGACCTAACATTTTATTTTTCTTTTATCTATTTTTCTTTTGATTTTATTTTTATTTTTATTTTTATTTTTCTTTTAGGATGATGAAGAAGGTATGTGACAAGGAAGTCACATGATTTGATGTCATAAGCCTAGACTATGGTAGAAGGATCTAGAAGATGACGTTAGGGTACATGGAGTATGCATGGTGGCCTTGAGTAAGAAGTGAGGCGAGCATGAGGTTGAAGCATAGTGTCAAGATCATTGACGATGGACTCTATTTTATTTTTCCTTTTCATTTTATTTTATTTTCCTTGTTTTCTTTTCTTTTTCTTTTTCTATTTTTAGAACAACTCAGGTTAGGGTTTATCAGTCACGCTGTCACATCAGTCACAAATTGATGGCGTAGTCACAAGA
>JAJOHK020001904.1:0-11235 GCA_022457215.2 Leucocoprinus gongylophorus
ATTGAAAGGAATAGAGGCAATAATCAATGTGCAGATGATGGCAAAGGATTTAAAGAAAATAGCAGCAGAAACCAATATGACAATCACAGAGATGGAAGAAACAATTCTGATAGCCAGTATTAACAATTGAATGGTCAGTACCATGAACATCACACAAATATCGGAAGATCTTCAATACGTGGTCCAAAGTGACATGGACAAACAAGCATTACGAATCCAAAGAATACTGGCCAATGAACTAGATCAATATAAAGGAAAGGGCAACAGATATGTGGAAGAAAATATTCAAGAAATACAAGAACTCTATACAGATAAAGAAAAAGAGAAAGAAGAAGGAAAGGTGGAAGACAAGGAAGTCATTCTAATAAAACCTTATAAGGTTTCAACAGCAACAACATCTTCAACATTGCAAACGAGCTTCATAACCGAAGAAGTTGAAAATCTCAGCAAATACATGAAATTCATACAAGCACCAACACAGACAAGAATATTCTGACCATCACCCCATTATCAATCACTCAAGTCCAGAGGAGAACAAGATCCTATATTCTGGAAAGAGATAGCAACTGCATTTGTGGAGATAAAATATAATACTAATATCTCAAGGAATGGATACCAAATCAAGATGTTCCAAGGAGGATCACCATACAAACCCTACTTCATCACCATCAATAACATGGAACAGATCATCATAGGCCCTAACAAAAAGATAGTGGCCACATATGTTGTTGGAGAATTAGTAGTTATGATCTGATTCATGAGGACATGAATGCTAAAATGGGTGTATTGTTATGATCGATACCTCCTGGTAAAAGCATGTACAAGGGTAAAGGGTATGACAATGTGATTGGCTGCGCCGCATGTAGTCTCAGTCAGCACCTCATACAGTAGGTGTTATTACCTTACTTTATCCCTGTGGTCTCCTTGTGTTGTACTCCTCATGTATGCCTTGTTGTTTTACTATGGACTTGTATATATAGCGTAGATACACTCCTGTATTCTTATGCTTTACCACTTATACATCTCCCTTACTCTTTCTCAAGTCTTTGCCTTAGTTGCAATCTGAGCTCAAGCTTAAGGTCATTATATGTAAGACCTTGAAAATCTTTCTTTATAGTTTTGGTCTCTATTCTTTAGATTCATTCTCTGTATTTTTAGATCAATACATAAGCTATAAGTAGAGAAAGTAAGAGTAAGGACCTATTTTTAAATTTCCCTACTCAAAAGCAGTTCAATTGCTATTTTATCAAGTGAGCATTATTAGTACTTACTATCACTTTTGGGCAAGTTTTGGAGTTCTAGCAGTCTGAAAAAAGCTGGAAAGGTGAGTATCAGTTGGTATCTTCGGTTATAAGTGTTAAAGTTGAAGATAGTGGACTTTAATTATTTTCATTTCATTTTTCATTTTTATTTTTATTTCTACTTATTGTTTTATTTTGGACTTAGGGTTAGGGGTTAGCATAACTGTCACAAACTGTCACACATATGTCACATGTCACAGAATGATGTGGAAGGTTTTAGAACAATAATATTATATCATATGTCAATTATATATATAATATACATATCTTTTAGAGTAGGCTAGATTTAGTATAGTATAAACTATTAGCCAAGTGTATATAAGGTAGACACTTTGTAACTGGAACTCTATTGAGTTCTCTTGTATTAACCTAATACAATGTTTCTTTCTTGACTTAAATCTGAGTTTTAAATTGTAACAATAAGATTTGACTTGAGGAGTATCTTTAGGATGCATTATCTAGGATGAATAGTGTTTTTGGAGGCTCTTAAGAAGCTTGGCAATTCATTCACTAGATTTTCCAAAGAAACTTGTTACATAGTATAAGATTCACTATTTATAAATATATTATCAGGAGAAAGCATTTACAAGTAGATGTTACTTGTACATTTCTTTTAATATCCTTCCTAACTTCATCTTTTCACATTTATGAGAGCTCTTTTAAGGGTCTAATCTTATTTTATATTATTGTTTCTACCCCTTCTCTTAATTTCTAAAGCTAATATTGTTCTCTTTGAATTCTTTAGTGTGCAGTTAAGGGCCAGTGTTGCATAGTTCTTGTTACACCCTAGTATAATCTCTTTTTTGCTTGACTTCTATCAATGCTAACCCCTAATTCTAAGTCCAAAATAAAACAATAAGTAGAAATAAAATGAAAATAAGAAATAAAATGAAAATAAATAGAGTCTGCTATTTTTAACTCTGACAGATAGTATGCTAGCACAAAGCTTGGTAGCTATTGATAGGGATATCTATGAATATTGTAAGACAAGAGAGTCTGTGCTGAATTTTATATTATTTTTATGGCAGATATATATATTATAACTTAAGCTCAAGTATTAGAGCAAAAAATATACTTGTGTATTAAGTAATATAAGAGAACTCAATAAAGTTCCTATTATAGAGTAGTCTACTTTTAGGAGTTAGTTTATATATCTCACATCTACTCTAAAGCTATAACTAAATCCTTTTAGTAGTTTTATAAGATTCTATCAAGTTATATGATTATACTATCTATAATATGTATATAATATATATTATGCTTTTGTTATGCTCTATGATATTTATGACTATTTTATATGATGTCACATCATGCTCTTAGCTAAGTACAAAAAAGAAAATAAGGAAACAAAAAAGAGAAACTAAAAAGAAATCATACTGTAAGTTTAAGTATACTTTACTTGACTCAAACATCAAAAACTAAGTGTTCAAGGCTGTAATGCTTAATGTAAAAGTAAGAAAATATTACAGGAGAAACTGTAATTATGTAGGTATTTTTTTAATATCTAATTAATAAGTAGTAATCTCTAGGATTACAAAGACTTGAAATAACTAAGTTTACTTTGAGAATTCTTGACAATATGAACTTTAGAGTAGGCTAAATTAATATACCTTCAGGATATATAATTAGTGTATATAGTATAGTAATAGAGCAAGAACTTCTTGTTGAGTTTCTCTTGTAATTTTTATGAGAAATATTATTAATAGATAAATGAGAGTACTAATATTGTCATTAAAGTATTATTTCCCTTATTCTATCTAGATTCTTTGCTATAATTACAATTTGAGATCATAATATATACTTTTATATCTCACTTTATATTATGACTTTAGTTTCTATAATAAAAGGCTATCGGAGTATACTTGAGCTTATGACATAAAATGGATGTATCAAACATCATAAGCCAATACTTACTGAACCTCCTTCATAAAATCTTAGACAAAATACTTATAACATAAATAGTTTTTACAAACAATTGATAAAGGCCAATTTTTTGTATCTAAGTGATACTCTCTGAAATATTGAGCTGAGATTAGATACAAGGACTGCTTCTATCTCTCTAATCTCACAAGATTTTCTTATCTAAAGATGGTGAGTTGTATCAGGCATGATTTACACCAGGGATGAAAGTCCACAACATAAATTTGGAGATATGCAGACTTATAGAACAATCTTGGCTTCAGCTTATGTGCTGTGCTATCTGTCTGCTGCATGGTTGCAACTTTAGATGGAAGAAAGAAGTCCAAGATAGAATTGAGTACTAATTGGTATATCACCATCAAACACTGGAGATTGAGTTCAATAAGAATTATTTTTGTTGATTATCAGACTAGTGAATTACAGTGTAACTACTAGCCTTATATACAAGTACATATTATAGAATATGCTCAGGGTTTCAGTGGTATAGCCTTATTTCTCTAAGCAGAGGTTTCAGTGTTGAGTGTTACAATTACAAGACCTTAGAGTGGGTCAAGTAAAAGAACCTTGTATTAAGGTTGAACACAAGAGAACTTGATGGAGAACTCTGCATAGGATTGTCATTCTTATATACTAAAACTTCAAGTCTGTGCTAACTACTTTTAGCCTACTCTAAATAGCTATGTGTTTGTCTTAAGGTTAACATATGTTAAACATACTGTATAATATTATTCTTTTAGATACTCTTCCATATGACTATGATGTTGTCATGTGACTGATGTGTGACAGTTTGTGACAGTGTAATAGTGATGTCATGTTAATCCTAACCTTAAATCTCCAAAAATTAAAATTAAAATAAAATAAAATAAAATAAAAATAAGAAAAGAAAAGAAATAGTTAGAGTCTACTATCTTAAACTCTGATACTACCCTAACTATGCAGTTATGAAACTAGAATGTAGCTCCATTGATTGACTGAACCAAACTACTGGGTCTATCACTTTTCAACCAAGCTTAAGAAGAAAAAATTACTTTCTAGAAAAAAACCTAATATCTATACTCTTTAAAAAAATCCTGTTTATATCTGATCCATCTAACCTCTCCAGCTTTGAACCCAGATCCCCTTCTTTCTAATCCCACATTGCCATCATCAGTACTCAATCATACATATAGGCAGCATAAATGATAGATACAACAACTTTCTACCTTATACTCTACTCCACTGATCTTGTTAAAAAAGTAGCAAGAATTACTAGTAACTCAGTTAATCTATCTACTGTTCCATTCAAGTACCATGAGTTCACAGACATTTTTAACAAGGCCAAAATAGAGACTCTGGCCTTCCACCATTCATATAACTTACAAATCAAATTGGAAAATAAGTGTTATTGCTACCTTTCTTCTTATTTTACTAATAGTTTCTCTTATATCAAGAAGTTGACCAAGTTAGCTAAGTAGGGAAGAGATTCTGTTTTTGTTCTCTGCAATATATCCAATTTGAATAATAATTACTGTTACTGTGTCTCTATTTCCATTGTGTGATTTAAGTTCTGTTTATATATGAAACTAAGTCCATCTTTGCTTATTCATAATATAAAATCTATCTCTTCTAATGTAAAGATTTTTCTCTAAAATTTATTTATGTAACTCTAAGTTCACTTCTGCTATTTTGTTCTAATTGTGAAGCTTCCAGTTATGAGATAGCAAAATTTTGCTTTTTCTATAGATTTTTAGCTTTTCACTTCTTTTTATAATGTTTACTTTAATATCTAGTGTTACAACTTAAGCTCAAGTATAAGAATAAAAGATGAATCTTATATTGGGTAAACACAAAAGAACTTAATAGAGTCTCAAATATAAAGTGTCTATCTTATATACACTTGGCTAATAGTTTGTGTTATATTAAACCTAGTCTACTCTAAAAAACATATAATCATCATTCTAGAATCTTCTATATTCTTCTATATGATATGTGACTGTGTGACTGTGACTTGTGACATCATACTAGCCCCTAACTCTAAGTCTGAAATTAAGAAAATGAAAATTAGCATAGAGAAAGAGATAGTATAGTAGAAAAGTCTTTTATCTATATATTGTAAAGGCTGAGGTCAAATGAACTTTAACCTCTAAGATGTGGTTTAGGACAAGAAGAAATCAATGGAGTTCTTTTTGGAATTGGCCTACTACTTATACAATAGCTGTTTGGTTTATGTGCCAGACTTCTGTAGTTACATGACTATTTGATTTTAGTATAATGGCATTGTGCTCCATTATAGTCCTGGATCCTTTTGATCATTTGATGGAAAGAGTGGGAGATGCCTTCTGTTTTAGATAATTTGGGTGTCTTATATTATATCTATCTCAAATTTACTAAAGATTATAAGTTTAATTCTGAAGTAATGTATTGTATTAGAAAGCTATATAAGTAGGATTAGGATTTGATACACCATAAATAATCCCCTATGGGCACAGACTGTCATCATGCCCCATATAATAAATTGTTGACTTTAAAAGAATAAAAAATAGAGTTTACTACCTTTAATTTTAATATTTAGTTTATCTTTTACTCATGAAACTTTATTTTCTATTTAAGAGCTCCTATTCTCCCTCTCTCTATGAATAGAATATCCTTGTATCCTACTTATAATTAGGTTAATTTTACTTTGACCATAGAGTTGGAAATTCTCAAAAAGATTTCTTATTGTTCTTTTATATGACTAGATTATGATTTCTGCTTGTAAGAGGTATTCATTCTTAAAAAAACTCTTGTTTCTCATTCCAAATGTCCATTTCTGTCAAGATCATTGACAGTAGACTTCATTTTTATTTTCTCTTTTCTTTTTAGTTTATTTTTATTTTTATTTTTCTATTCTTAGAACAACTTGGGTTAGGCTTGATCAGTCACGCTGTCACATCAGTCACAAATTGATGGCATAGTCATAAGACTAATCACGGGACTTGAGAGAAGGAAGTAGAAGGTTCTGGAATAAAGTGATGTCATATAACATGGACAACACATGTTGACCTTATGTCATATACATGGTCATTAGGGTAGGGTGCACAGTAGTGAGCATGGACTATGAGTAGTAGTATATAAGGTAGACTACTTTGTACTGGGAACTCTATTGAGTTCTCTTGTGTTATTCAAATATAAGAGTTGTCTTATTGCTTAACACTTTGAGCTTTAAAGTCATAACAATTTCTATCACAAACTATCCAGTACAATCAATCTGGGAGCAGCCCTCTAAAAGTATATATAAGTAAGTTTGCTTTTTGTAAAAGCTTTCTCAAGTCTATTTCTACTATATAGTTTTAGTAGCTATGCCTAGCAAACCTACCAGAGTATTGAAAAAGACACAAGATGAGATAAAATAACAAGTAGAAAATAAAGAGATCAGCAAGCCAATTAGTGGACTGATATATTAATATATTATTAAAGAAGTAATATCTACAAATATAGTTAAAATAAGCCTGCTATGTCAGAATTGAAGATAATAGACTTAGTTTTATTTTATTTTTCTTCTGTCAGATATAGTTCATACCAGGAGGTCAAACTCTGTGAGATTGATATGGAAATACACATAGTATGTAAACTCTGTGAAAAGAGCTCAGTAATATAGACTTGTTAGAATGATCTTAGCTTCAGCTTATATGCTATGCCATCTATCTGCTGTATAGTCACAATATCACAAATAAGCTACTCATTGGTTGTGGTGCTTGAATTTAATGATATTTCAAAGGTTCAGTATAAGGAAATAATGATAATAGATGATAAATAGTATCAACAGGAATAATTGATGTAAATTAATATTGTTAAGTCTGAGGTCTAATCCTTAGACACAAAAGTATATATAAAAGAGTAATGGTCCATGTGCAAGCTGTTGCCATCACATGATCAAAACTAGTATCTGATGGAAGCTGTTATCTGTTATAGCAGCTGTCAGGCTAATTTTAAAAGGTAACTAATTATGTCACTACATTGATATGCTTGTATCTCTATGAATACTTATTGCTATGTAATATATCATATATCATCAGAAATGGTTTGATGAGCACTTTTCAACACAAACTTGATTGTGTGAATCCATCCAGTCATTCATGAGATATTAGCAAACAAAGATTTTACAGTTACTGATGACCTGATATCTTGGTTTTTTGTTGTTGCTTTTGTACATCCCACATATGTGCAGATAGCCATCATTTGAGGCTTTACAGTGCAACTTAGTTTGTGAAAATAGGTCTACTGGTTGTGGAGATACAAGCTGAATAAAGTTTGTGACACACAACTTCAGATAAATGGATGAAGTCTAAGATGGAAGTGAGTACTGATTTTGTGTATCACCGGTGAACACTAGGGATCAAGTTCAATAGAGGTTATATTTGTTGATTATCAGACCAGCAAATTACAATATAACTACTAGTCTTATATATAAGCCAAACATATAAAAGATATTCAGAGTTTTAGTATCTCATCCTGAACAGAGGTTTCAGTGATAAGACACTGACAGAAGTAAGATGGGAGAACTCTTTTATGGAAGACCAAGTTCAATAGAAGTATTCTTGTCATAGAAGACTGGATATCCCAGTTGTTATATCACTACTATGGAAACATGTTGCAAGAAGATAGCTGTTATGGAAGATAGGCTTGTTTTGTAAATATTATAATGATAGTACCATTGTGGGGATATATCTCCAGCATGGGTGGACTTAATATATAATATTTTCTCATTTTCATTTTCATTCCTATTTATTTTCTTATCTTAAACTTAGAGTTAGAGTTAGCATGATATTATACATAATTGTTATATACTGTGATGAATGTGTCACAAATGTCACAGTCACATGATTATATAACATATAGAAGGACATAGAAGATTTTAGAACAATAGTATTATATATATGCTAACCTTATAGACAATATAATCTTTAGAGTAGATTAGATCAAACTACTAGCCTAGTATATATAAGATAGATATCTTGTACTTGGAACTCTATCAAGTTCTCTTGTGTTAATCCAATACTTATCTTTTGACACTAAGTTTTGAGTTGTAATATGCCAACTTTAATGAGGATCCATCTAGTTGTGAATATCAGTTGAGTAGTAATATATAGTGAACTAGTGGAGGAATAAAAAGTAAAAGAGACAAAACCAATTGTATTAGTACAATGAAATGAATTTATAGTGGAATATAATATATAATAGAAGAAGAAGAATTTAGAGAATTCAAAGAAAGTAGTAACAGAATTCAAGAAAAGGATGATTGTAGAAATAAGGCAAGAAAAGTTAGATATAGTGAAAGAAAGAGATTTTAGAAGGGGAGAATTACTAGAGAAGTATATAGCAAAGGTGTTATATAGTTGGGATAATAGAAAATTTGGAGAAGAATACTTGAAAAACTTGGAGAGAAACTGGTAAAAATAGAAGTCAGTTTTTCTAGAGGAGAAACCTTAAAGAAAGGATAATGTTAGAGTTAAGAACAATAGACTTTATATATCTTATTTTTCTTTATTACTTCTATTTTCTTTATATTTATCTTTAGAACTTAGTGTTAGTATTAGTATGATATTATAAGGTTGTCACATAACACAGAGGAAGTCAGAGAAGGTTTTGGAATGGATGATATTATACAGTATGACTATAACATATTGGTTTTATAGAAAGTACATAGACTTTAGAGTAGATCATTTATATTGTGCACATAAACTATAGTCTGTGGTATATATAGGAATTCTATTGAGTTCTCTTATGTCAATTCAATATAATCTAAACTCTATAAGTCTACTATTAACCTCTGCTCTCAAACCCCTCAGACACACTCACTGTAAATTTCTTTTCCTTTTTTTCTGGTAAAGTTTTAGATATTTCTATTAGAGTTCTTAACCATCTAGCTATAATTATTCTTTCCTTATGTTGGTACTATTCTACAAGATTGGAATAGACTCTATTAGTATTTAAGATAGCTACTACTCTCAGGAGCCCTTTCTATTCTATTCTCTTAAGACTTTCCAAAGATTATCAAAGTTTATGAAATCATATAAACCCTACAAGTTATCCTAATAATATATCTATGAGAAGACTTGTTTCTTTGATCCAATACTACTGCCTAGGCCTATAGAGATTTCTATCTCTTACTTGATACTACTACTACTAAAATCCATAGTATCCAAGTCTTTAACCCTTCATCTTATACCACTGTTGAAGCTCACAAAGTTTGTTTCTATAACCCTACTGCTTCCTACTACTTCCTATTGAGTTTGAACTCAAATACTGCTTTTACTGTTATAAATTATACTATTTTTGTCATTCCTTATTATGTAAGCTAATCCAGAAGATTAGAATACACTTCATAGCTATACAAAATGTCTGTCACCTCTAAGAATCTTACTCTATTCTTCTAAACATTCCAGAGGTAAGCAGTGTAATTATAGTATATTGTATTAATGAATTTTAGATTTTTCTAGACATTGTAAAAGTCTATAAAACTTTGCAAACCCTAGTAGTTATCCTAATAGTATTCAGATAATGTATACTTGTTTATCTGACTTCTGAGGAGTCACTAACAGACTTTGAATAACAAGATATGAAGTATATTTAATAAATTGTTACAACTTTAGGCTAAGCTCAGGTTGTAACTTAGGCAAAGACTTGAGAAAGAAGTAAGGGATGTTATAATTGGTAAAGCATAAAGATACAGTAGTACGTCTACACTATATATACAAAGTGCTCATGAGGAGATCATTCACAATATATGAGGGAAGTAAGTCATATAACATAAGGAAAGAGTAATGTATCAATGCCTACTATATGAGGCACTGACTGAGATAGCTTTGGTGCAGGCAATCATACTATTATTTCTCTTGATCCTAGTTTATGCTGTATCCATAAGGTATCAATCATAACACAAATCTGTTCTTTTATCTCCAATACTGCTATTGAAGTCTATGTCTCTTCATCTTCAGAATACCAAATGCTGCTACAAACTCTATGGGGTTTGTCTAATTAACTTCACTACTCTCTGCTACTGATTTTTACCAAGTCCAATACTATCTATTATTACTATTTTTGTTACAATTCTAAGCTTGGCTTAGTTTGTAACTAAGACAAAGACTTGAAGAAGAACAAAGGAGATGGTCAATTGGTAAAGTGTAAGGATACAGAACTATATCTACTACTATATATACCTAGTAACCATAAGGAATAAGTAATATATCTTTGAGGAAACAATAAAGAGAAAATGAGAAGAATATGATGAAGTCTCTACTACTATATAAGATACTGGCTAATAAAATATAAGGATTAAGCAAAATGTAGTAGATTGCAGTAAATATGAGTCAAAGATAAAACAAACCCTAACATGTATTCAGAATATGTTGATTGTTACAACTCAACAATCTTAGAGTCAGCAATAAAAAAGAACCTTATATTAAGAAAACATAAGAAAACTCTATACAAAACTATCTATCTTATATATACTAAGCTTCTGGTCTATGCTAATGTTTCATAAGCTTACTCTAAAGACCATGTGTTAAACATATTATATAACATTATTTCTTCTAGAATCTTCTATTATTTTCTATTGTAACATGTGATTATGTGACTTGTGACTGGTGTGTGACAATGTGTGACAGTAACATATGATGTCATGCTTAACCCTAATCCTAGATTCTAAAAATAAAATAAAATAAAAATAAGAAAAGAAAAGATTTAAAGTTCACTATATTTGACTATTAGTCTGATATTAATTATAAGATGGAGATTGTAGTGATCATAATAATTCTTCTACATTAGTTACTAATAGTAACTTTACTTCCTTTCTAGATTAATATAAGAGAACTTAATAGAGTTTCTAGTATAGATTAGTTTACCTTATATACTTTCAGACTATAGTATAGTTATATCTAACTTATTCTCAAGACTATGTAATATATATAAGACTAATATGGTAATGACTGTCACATGTGTAACAAGATATTTCTACCTCTTAACTAAGTTTAAACAAGAAAAATAAAAATAAAAA
>JAJOHK020001905.1:0-11228 GCA_022457215.2 Leucocoprinus gongylophorus
TATCAGATTATATAATAAGTATACTATTTAGAGTTGTTATCTGAAATAGAGATTATGAAGTAAGTTATCCTGATTTCTAATAATTCTTAGATATTAGAGAATAAAGATCTATAAAGTTAACAAAGACTAGTGAGAACATTCAAGATAGAACAGAGATATATAATCTACACTGGATAAGATTAGGGAGTGTAGATAAAGAAAAAGAGATTATTCATGGGTTGAGATAGATATAGTTGGAATGAAATGTGATATAGTCTTATACAAACTATTAGCTAGCATATTTAAGATAAATACTTTGTACTAGAAAATTTAACAAATTTTCTTATATTAACTCTAATACAAGATTCTTTTCTTGTTTTTATACTTAAATTTGAATTATAACACTATGAATAACATACTTTTTATTCATACTTTCAAACTTCTTCTAGTGTAGATTAATTTTATTTATCCTATATCAATTACTTCTCAGATATTCTTACTAGATCTATTATTTAAACTTAAAGTTAGGGTATAGTATAATATTACATGTTACATGTTACACAAAAGAGCAAAGAAGATTCTAAAACAATTAGATAGTATATTTACTATATACTGACTTTATAGATAACATATAGCCTTTAAGATAGATTAGATAAAGTCTTATACAAACCAACTTGTCAGAGCTCAAAACAGTAGACTCTGTTTCCTTTTCTCATTTTTCATTTTTATTTTTTTTCTTTTATTTTTATTTTTATTTTAGGGGACTTAGGGATAGGATTAGCATGACATCATGGTCACACTGTCACAAATTTGTCACATGTCACATAGGAAAGATATAGAAGGTTCTAGAAGAATAATGTCATACAGCATGCATAACACATGTTAATCTTAAGGCTAACACATGGCTGTTTAGGGTAGGCTAAAAGTAGAGTAGCACAGACCATGGGGTTTTAGTATATAAAGGTAGACAACACTATACAGAGTTCTCTATTAAGTTCTCTTATATAAACTTTATACAAGGTTCCTTTTCTTGACTCACTCTAAAGTCTTGAGATTGTAATACAACTAGCTAGTGTATATAAGATAGACACTTTGTATTAGAAACTTGATTGAGATCTCTTATATTAACTTAATACAAGGTTCTTTTTTACTTAATACTTTGAGACTTAAGTTATAATACTATATATTTTTATTTCTTCATTTAAAAACTATTATTAAGTATAGTTTTTACTTTAAGTAGATATTTATAGTTAGTTATGTAAAAGAAGATTGGATTAAGTGTAGAAACTTATTTAGAAATAGATATGGTTATTTATAAGAGTAAGTAAAGTATTTAGATGTTATATACTATCTAACATTCATATTCTTTCTACTCTCTTTTAGTATAGATCATACTCTATTCTAATCACTTATCAACCCAAAGATAAAACCCTTCATTTTTCATTAATTTTATAAAGTTCTAAATGACAACTTTTATGATATTATAGTATACTTAGACACTAATATTTTTCTTTTCTTTTTCTTGTTATTTTATTTGAATGATAAGGAGGCATGTGACTGTGGTCACATGACATGTCACATGATGTGAGGTTATAGGCCTAGACTCTGAGAAAAAGGACTAGAAGAATGATGTCAGGATATATATATATAGTATAATATTCTTATAAAAGACATGAGGATAATATATAGTGAAAGTATGGACTACACATGGACATTAGGGTAGGGCTATTTATCATTTAGCACAGACCATGAGAACTTTATATAAATAGTATAGAAATACAGCAGAAAATACTAAGAAGACATTATAGAAACAGTTTTTAAGACTAGAAGTTTAGATAATGAGTTACTATAAGATAAAATATAAAGAATTGATTTGTGCACAAATGAGTGTGGATGTGGATGTATATCTAGTATGATTAAAATCATATCTAGAATAAAGAAGTAGAAGTTTTAGAAGTTAATCTATAACAATTATTCAGAACTAGGATAACTTGCTTATAATCTCTATTTTTAAATAACTACCTTAGATAGAATAATTAGTATATAAGCTGGTAATTATATTATTATCATATGTTAAGTCTAGATATTTCAAAGATATATCCTCACAGTAACAATATTCTTTCAATATGTCTAATATAAGCTTGTCTTTTATGATAGCTATCTTTTTTGTAATATGTTTTCATAGTATCATATCCTAAACTCTAAATATGTCTGAGACATATTCTACTTCAATATAGCATTAAATTCCCACAGTTATTTGGCTTTATTTGTACACACAACTCTGTCAGTAGTTTGGTACTTTATTGTTATGACTTAAAACTCAAAGTGTTAAGTAGTAAGACAACTTTTGTATTGAGTAACACAAGAGAACTTGATAGAGTTCTTAGTACAAAGTAGTCTACCTTATATACTTCTACTCATGGTCCATGCTAACTACTGTGCACCCTACCCTAAATGACCATGTGTATAACATGAGGCCAGCATGTATTGTTCATGCTGTCAAGATTGTTGACGGTGGACTTTATTTTATCTTCTCTTTTCACTTTATTTTATTTTTCTTTTCCCTTTTTAATTTTCTATTTTTAGAACAACTCAGGTTAGAGTTTATCAGTCATGCTGTCACATCAGTCACAAGTTGATGGTATAGTCACAAGACTGATCACGGGACTTGGGAGAAGAAAGTAGAAGGTTCTGGAACAAAGTGACGTCATACAACATAGACAACACATGTTGGCCTCATGTTATACTCATGGTCATTTAGGGTAGGGTGCACAGTAGCTAGCACGGACCATGGGTAATAGTATATAAGGTAGACTACTTTGTATTAGGAACTTTATCGAGTTCTCTTGTGTCACTCAATACAAGAGTTAGTTCTTTGCTTAACACTTTGAAGCATTGAATTATAACACATGTTATGTGACATCACTTTATTCTAGAACCTTCTACTTCATTCTTCCAAGTCCTGTAATCAGTCTTGTGACTATGCCATCAACTTGTGACTGATGTGACAGTATTACTGATAAACCCTGACCCGAGTTGTTCTAAAAATAGAAAAGAAAAAAGAAGAAAGATAAAATAAAATGAAAAGAGAATAAAAATGAAGTCCACCGTCAACGATTTTGATATTTATTGTTATGAACTTAAGATCTTAGAGCTAGTCAAAAGAAGAAAACTTGTATAGGATTTGTACAAGAGAACTTAATAGAGAGCTCTGTACATGATTGTCTATCTTATATACCTGAAACTAATAGTTCATGCTTTACTACTTTAGCCTACTCTAAATAACTATATATATAATATACTATATAGTATTATCTTTCCAGAACCTTCTACTCTCTTCCATCATGACATGTGATTGTGTGACTGTGACTGCATTCATGTAACTGTAACTGATATGTAATCCTAAGTTATGCCTATTCCTAACCTTGGCTTCTAAAATAAAAATGAATAGAAAATAAAATAAAAGTGAGAAAAAAATTGAAAATAAACAAAGTTTATTATCTTCAACTGTTTTCATTGCCTAATTATCTCCTTCAAACTCTGCAAAATTACTTGGGTTTTTGCAGAGTTTTCTTTTCAATCTGAACTCTTATTTAGTGTTTTACTATTGAAACATCTACTTGGAGATCTGTTTTAATTACTCCTTTTGTTACTTTATATATTTAAGACTGGTAATTACTTTGTAATAGCTAGCCTGATAATTAACTAAAGTTGATGCTAAATCTCTAGTGTCAATAACAACATACTTTACTTCTCTCTTTATAACTTCTTACAAGACTATCTTCTAAAATTGCAACTATGTGGCTTGTAGGAGACACAACACATAAGTTGAGGCCAAGCCAACTCTGTGAACTTTCACCTTCAAGTATGAACCATGTCTAATACATGACAGTGATGCAACCCTTGAGATATTTGGTTTTCCATAATAAAGATACTCTTATTAAATTTGATTTTCCATGACAGAGTTCTCCTATCTAATCTCTTTCAGTGTTTTACTATTAAAACCTATGAGTGTATTTTATGTATTTAGCTTATATATAATACTAGTAGTTACACTGTAATTTACTAGTCTGATAATTGACAAAGATAACTTGATTCTAGTGTTCAATGATAACATACTACTATCAGTACTTACTTTTCTTTTGTACTTTACCCAATTATTTGAAGTTGTGACTATGTAGCAGATAGATGGTGCAGTATATAAGCTAAAGCTAAGATTATTCTAAATAATCTATATTACTAGGCTTTTTATATGGAGTTTCACACTTTATATATTTCCAAACTAACTTTACAAGATTTTATCTTCTGGTGTGAACTATATCTGACAACTTTTAATATTACATTTCTTCCAATGCTTCTTATATAAGATTGAACTGTTTTTTACTCTTATACTATGTAGTCTTATCTTAGTTTCATGCTATGAAAACTAAGATGAGTATAAAAATACTTTTGTGTTACAAAGACTAATATCTTACTATCTCTTAGTAGACTTATCTTTCACAAAATCTCTTAAGTATAGCTTTTGAAATATACAACTAGTGTAATTAGTAGAGATATAGCACATAAGCTAAAGCTAAAGGTTATTTAATATTTGTGTTTTATGCATTCTGAATAACATATACTCACTTATTTATCTTTCAAGGATCTACTATAGGTCTTGGATACTATAGTATAAACTATGTCTAATAGCAGATTTCTTAAGTTCAATTATGTTGTGGCAACCACTGGACACAAAGTCCAATAGCAGCACTAATGAGTAAAGCTCTCAGTAGGCTATCAAGTGGGGAATTCACAAGAGAACTTGACAAGGAGTTTCTGTTGAATTGCTACCCTATATATATTATTACATATGGTCCATACTATGACTACACTTCTACTGTGCATCCTACCCTAAAGTCCATGCATCATTCATAAGTGCACCATATGTACACCATATAATAGCAATGCAGTTAATATGCTCCTTGATGTTATCGTCTAGACTCTTCTAGCCCATAGACCCTTTTAGGCCCTTCTAGACTGCTCTAGGCTTTATGATGTAATGTCATGTGACTTTCAGGTCATGTGTCTTTCTCTTTCTTGCTATAAACTAATAAAATAATGTTCTTCTACTAATATATAAGGAAATCCCTTCCTATACTTCTTTGTCTCATAATAAATTATTAAACTAGAAAATGTTAGAATAATTGAATAGAAGTGTGAAAGATATTTCAAATCTTTAGAAAAACTCAATTTTATTATATAAATAATACCAACTAATTATACAACTCATCTCTAAAAAACTTAAAAGCTCTAATATTATTGTTAATAATTATAATTATATGTATTTATTATATGAATGGTGATGTTATATTATATAATACTGTCATGTACCTTGTAATCATGTAATTTCTTTTTATAAAATAAAACTAAAAGAATATTGAATCAAAATTAAATCAAAGAAAATGTCTAAAATCTAAATAAAATCCCGATCATCACTTTTCTCTCTCATACCACTATCTTGTATGGTAGTGCCTAACAGAGAAGTTGTAAATATAAATTTCTTTACTAACAATTCTATTATATCTCAATCTATAGATTTTAATATTGTTTCTAAAGATGTTAATATGGATTTACTGAGAGATAGGTCTAACTTATCAAGCTCTAACCTCTCTAGAAAGTCTCTTATCAAAGATCTTTCTTCTGTCCTATATATAGACAGAATAGAAATTTAGAACAATAATCCATCTTAGACTAACTAAGTGAACTTATTATAAGACTTTTAGTTATTATATGTTACTTCTAAGGAAGGGAAGTCTAAAAGAGGCTAATATATCAAGCAACATGCCTCCTCTGATACAATATCTATTTCATATAAATATTAACTAGCTAACACAGAATTATGGGATAGCCAGATTAATTTTATCTCCATTTTTGGAAATACAAAATTTATTCCCATAGATATAAAAAATATCAAAATTTTACTTTATTATATGGCAGATTTTATAAAAAATGAAAATATTAAGAATAATAGGAAAAAAGATATTCTTAGTATTGTAAGCTTTGGATAAATGACATGGACTTTTGTTTTAGCTATCTATAAAGAAGGCTGGGACACTTTAAAAACAAATAATTACAATCTATTATTCTATCAAAAAATTTTAGCAAAATTTAATAGCAAGAATTCATTTGTTAAATCTAGAAAGAAAACAGAAAAGACTTTGGTTACAAAGCTAGTCAAGTTTTCAGATATTCCATCTCTAGTACCACCCAGGCCAATAAAAGCAAAATTGAACAAGTTTAAATATTATAGAACAAATAGCAAGAAACCTTAGAATTAAACTAATAATAAGGAGAAGTATATTTATATCCAAGCTTCTTCTCTGAATATCAAAGATATTCTCAAAATCAAGGAGAATTTTCTCAATCTTTTTTCAAAGAAAATTGAAGAAATTTATAAAACAATCAATAAGTCAAGCAAAATAAAACCTTGTATCAATATAACTACCAAGAGCCTATCTTATAGACAAATCATTGTTTTTATAGGTAATAACAACATCAAAAAATTTATATTGTTCTTAAGTAAATATATTATTAATATTAACAAAGCTCTAAAAATATCAAATCTGATACAATAGCTGACTTTATCTGCATTAACTATCATGAACTTATTATTATATCAATTATCAAATTCACCCATATTTTCAATAATGTATGTCTCATATCCAAGCTACAAGTTATTAAGATTTTATCTAAATCAGATATAGTCACTGTATAGGTTAATATTTGAAATGTCCAAAGTGATACTTTTGTAAAAAAACTTGATTAACAGATACTTCAATATAGAGAGCTATATTGCTACCATACAAGAAGTAAATATAAATCTGGGTGTTTCCTAATACAAAAATTATTGGAAATAGGGATATATTACTTTTGTATATTGAGCTTAAGGCTTAAGATATATCAAATATAATAAATTTTATAAGGTCAAACACTAATTGAAGCCCTTTATTTCAATGGACAGCCTTATATTAAAATCAATAATCTTTGATAGGCATTATATTAGATGTTTAACTCAGCTTAAAATCAACAAATAAACCCTGAAATTTTAGAGAAAATTCCATTGGAACCAACATTAATTTGGGCATCTTTTTCTAGTAAGGAATTTAAAAGTATAATTATCAAGTGTAATAACATGTCTACTCTTAGACTAAATTGAATTTCTTGGAAATACTTTAAAGCAGTCATCAAAAATAAGAAATATATCAACAACATTGTCAATATTTCCAATATATATATTGATCTCAATCATTAGCCATCCCATTTCAAACTCTATTATTATTCCAAAACCAAATAAAGCATCATATGACTTCTTTAGAATGTTTTGACTTATAGTTTTTCTCAATATTCTAGAAAAACTTATTGAAAAAGTTACTAGTGAACAACTTCAATTCTATGTAATCTCCAACAAATTTGTTCATTTCAATTAACTAAAAGGACTCAAACAACATTTTACTATAGATATAAGTACTTTTCTTACTTATTTTATTGTCATATCCCAAACTCCAAAACATGTCTGAGATATGTTTGACTTTAATATGATATCAAATCCCTGTGGTTATTTGGCCTTATTTGTGTCCAAAACTCCATTGGCAGTTTGGTACTTTATAATGGACTTAATTCCATTAAAAGTCCATGGTTATTTCACTTTATTATTAATAAAACACTTGCTTAGAGATCTGTTTTAGTTAATTCTTTTGTTATTTTATATATTTAAGGCTGGTGACCACTTTGTAATAGCTAGCCTAATAATCAACTAAAGTTGATACTAAATCTCCAGTGTTAATGGCAATGTGCTTTATTCCACTTATAGGAGGCACAACATATAAGTTAAGGCCAAGGTTGTTCTAACAAGTTCACATCACTAAGCTCATTGCATGAAGTTTCTACACTCTGTACATATCTGAGCCAACTCTGCAGACTTTCACCTTCAAGTGTGAACTGTGCCTAATACTTATTCATTCAGGATAAATTAAGAAACTTTTAACAAGTACTTTGGCATTTGACATTTCTCAGTTCTTTCTCTCTCTTAACTACCAGCTTTTACCAGTTATTTTGAATAAAGCAGATTTTGACTTAAAAGTCTTGTCTCTCTTTTCTAATTATTTAATTGGTAGGAAAACACAATATCTATGAAACAGTTTCACTTCTCCTTTCTTTTGTATAGATATAAGTATAGAACAAGACTATACTTTCTCTAATTTTATCTCTTCTCTGTCTCTTCTATTTTTCACATGTTTAAAAAAAGTCTAAAAATTCCAGTCTTATTTTCCTTATTTGTAGACAACAGACTTCTTATTTCTTAAGAAAAATCTTTGGAAAAAATGAATTTACATTTTTTTATAGTTACAACATTATTTCCTCTCTATTTAAACAGTTTAGACTAGTTATAGAACATGGGAAATCTGAAGTATTTTACTTTTTCAGATCACATAAATTTTTCAATCTATCCTATTGGACCTCAGCTGGTTCAGAGGTTCTATTCTCAAACTCAAAGACATCTAGAAATATCTATGTTTTATCTTTGATAGGAAATTTTTATTTCAATAACATATCAAGTTTTATTCCAACAAAGTGTTATTAACTGTCAAATGTATGAAAATGCTTGGAAACTTGACTTAAGGCCTCTCTTCTCAACAAAAATGTCTTCTATACAAAACTTACATATTATCTATTATACTTTACAGTTTCCCTTTATAGTACTTCAAGAGCACAGAAAAATGCAATGTTGAACTACTTTATGGATTCTTGATGTTTTTTATACTTCTCTAACTTAAGAGATTGAAGCTATTGCAGGTTTAATTCTAATTCACTTACATCTTCAAAAGCTTAGCAGAAGATATCAACTAAGAACATCAACTCTTCTATCTAATCATGCTATTAAATCTCTTTTCAAAAGCAGACATGCAAATAAAGCTTGCTTTCATTGTCTCTTCTTGGAAAATATAATATCTAAGTAATGACTAAAAATTAAGAGTTTTATTGTAGACACACTAATGATTGTCTTAATAGAATTTCTTCATTTAATAAGTCAAATGATGGAAAGTTTTCTTCTGGCTCTAGAATAATTAATATGTTCTCTAGTCACTTTTTATTTCATTAAGCAAACTGTAAAAGCAAAAAAAGCAAGTTTTCTCATCTTTGGAAGCTCAATGACATTGTCATTAAATTATCATTGTTTCTGATATTAGCATTAGAAACAATGTAGCTACTTTTATCACTTATATCTATTCTTATTCTAAATCTGTTAAAATGACACTTTACCATGCTATTAATTATCATTACTGACTTTATACACTTAGTGAATTGGATTTTTCATTCTTTTATTCATCCCTATTAATAGTAATCTATTACTATTTTGAAGGATCTCAGATTATTTTTCAATAAATAACCTTCCAATGCTATTGAGTCTTAGAACTGTTTTAGTGATGCTAAGTAATTCTTATATGCAACAGTCAATAATAATATGAAGAAATTCAATTTTATCTCCCATATCTCTATCTAAGATATTATGGAACTTCAATAAAAAAGAAGAATATGATAATATTATAAGAAACTGGCAAATGATCTTTTAAGCATCTGACCTAAAAGAAAAGCAATTTCTTGATCTTTTAGATGATAATCTTCATAGCATTGAACTCTCATATAAAAAAGGAAGTTTATAGATCAAACACTTCAAACATTCTAATTTGTTATATGTAAAAGCCATTTTAAATTATATTTTAATAGACAAATACCATTTAAGATTCTTTCTAAGAGAAGACTTTAATTGTCTATGCAGAGAATATCTAATCAAATCCAGATGTCACATTCTCTAAGATTGCAAGTGTTGTAGCAACCACTCGTCACTTAAGGACAAATGATCTCACAATGAGCAAAGCTCTCCAATGGACTATCAAGTAAAGAGTGGGGGAATTACAAGAGAACTTGACAAGGAGCCCTCGCTGCATTGCTCCTCTATTTATATAAATTACATGTGGTCCATGTTACAACAATATTAACCTGCCCTTATGTCCATGCATCATTCTCATGTCTTATTACTCATCCACATGTGTTTTCCTTAAGGCTATCATGCTTCCTACATGTGCTCTGATGTCATACCTTTAATCTCCGCTGTACATGTGCACACTATGAGGAACCATAGTCCCTTGACATCATCCCTAACCCTAACTCCTTCTAGACTCTTCCCGATCCTTCTAGATCCTAAGTTCTTCCAGACTGTTCTAGCCTCTGTTACATGACTTCCAGGTTACTATCTCCCTTCCATTGTAGACTAATAATTATAATACTTAACCCTAACCCTAGTCCGAGTCTGTCCACACACTTGTCTTATAACAGCAAGAGATTTAACAAATATTAGAATCTACTAAGAGATATACTCAGTTATTTGATAGCTTTTCTTGAGTTTAATCTGAGTGCTTTTTTGTTTTATGAAGATATTACATAGTAAAGTGATTTCTTTTGCTTAATATTTAGCTAGGTTGTCTTTTCCTTCTTCTTTTTTATTTTTTATTTCATTTTATTTTTATATAGTTAGTTCTTATGTATGTAGTTACAAAGTAGCTACCATAGGCTACCATCATACCTCATATAATAAATTGTTGATTTAAGAAATAAAATAAAATTCTGACAAAGTTTGATTTGTACACAGTATTTCTACTTCTACTCTTAAGTTTATAATATAATCTATTAACTAGAATATTCTACTTTTTTATATCACATAACCTAGTTATAATATTACATTACATGATTATAGTCATACAACAAGTAAATATGATTTATACTTAACAATTATTATAATATACAATATTACTTAACTTTTAATATTATCTGTTTTTGTATATTGAAAAGAAAAGACTCCTATTATTTCTAGGATTGATTTATCTAGAGTAAACTGGGCTGTGGAGATTGGCTCAGTATCTGATTCATTTTTTCAGTCAGCCCAAACTACCCAATGGTTCCACTTCCTTTCATCCCAAACGTTAGCTATGGCCTCCGCACTGTTCAAAATCTACCCTGCATCCCATTGCATAGGCACCATCAGACCCAAACAGGTAGACAACACACTGCATCCCATATGGATGCCGGAAAGGATATACATACGTGGCTGCTGAAGCTATCAAAGGTCTCACACTTGTTCGTGGGCTCTGCCCAGCAGCGACCTCTTCCACCCCCAACGCCCCTGTCGATCCTGGGATGGGAGGAAGGGGAGT
>JAJOHK020001906.1:0-11227 GCA_022457215.2 Leucocoprinus gongylophorus
AGAAATAAGAATGAAAATAAAAATAAAATAAAGTCTTTTATCTTTGATTTTAACATTATCTTCCTTCAAGGTTTCTCCTCTGGAAAAACTAACTTCTATTTTCACTAGTTTCTTGTTAGAATTGTAATAGTTGGACTTAGTTTTTATTTCTCTTTCTTTTTCTTTTTTATTTTATTTCAATTTATTTTTCTATTTGGAAACTAGGATTAGGATCTAGCATGATGTCATATATTGCTGTCACAAATTGTTACATAGCACTGTTATAGTAATACTATTATAAGATTACATGTTATAATAGAAGATAATAGAAGGTTCTAGAAGAAATGACATCATATGATATGTCATATACATAGTCATTTAGAGTAGGCTAAAGTAGTAGAGCATAAACTATTAGTCTTAGATATATAAGGTAAATGATTTTGTACAGAGCTTTCTATCAAATTCTCTTATATTAACTCTAATACAAGGTTTTTTTACTTGACTAATTCTAAGATCTTGTGATTGTAATATTAGAACTTGATTCCTATTTTAAAACCTCCTAGCTTAGAGCTTTTTCCACTTACTCTCTTATTATTCTCAACCAGAGAGTAGCACTGCTTTCTAGTCAAGAAGAACAGCCAAGCTCTAGGCTTAAGAAGTATATCAGTTAAGTAAGGAAAACCTGGCTGTTTAGTTATACTCAAGTCCACTAGTATAGATAGATATATTATTCTGTGTGAACATGGTAAATAGTATTTCCACAAAGAAATCTTGTGCTGTAAGTCCCCTTGTAACCTGTCTATACAAAAGAATGGTAGGGTCTTTTATAAGCCTTATTTAGAGTAGGCATTTTCTTTTTAGAGATATTAAGATATAAATTTGATTAGAACAGTAGTTAGTAGATAGTATCAGGTGAGACAAGAAGAGGGCCTACTAGCACCTATCAAAATTGAGTCAGACAACAAGTACAAGTTTAAGAGTGAAATTAATACTAGCTTTATTCTATTTTCTTATATTATCAAGATTGCAAGAAGTGGACTTAGTTTTTTATTATTATTATTTCTTATTTTTATTTTATTTTCGATTTAATTTTATAGTTTCTATTTATAGAACTTAGAGTTAGGGTTAATAGTCACAGATATAGAAAAAAAGGGGTAGAAGGAGTGACATCATATAACATGTATACCATATATTGGTCTCATGCCTAACACATGGTCATTTAGGATAGGATACACAGTAGTTAGCATGGACCATCTAAATAGGTTTATAAGGTAGACTACTTTGTAAAAAGCTCTCTATTAAGTTTTCTTGTGTCAACCCAATACAAGGTTTATTTGCTTGTCCAGCACTAAAGATTTGAGTTTATAATATTAGAACTTAATTCCCTTTCCAAAAACTGTCTAACACAAGACCTTCTTACTCTTATTCTCTTTTATCCTCAACTAAAGGGCAACATCACTCTTTAATCAAGAAGATATAACCAGGCTCTAGGGTTTAAAGAAGTATACCAACCAGAAGAGGGAATTCTGGTTATTTGTTTGTATTAAAGCCCACTAGTACACTTCAAACATATCACCTTTTGTGGATATGGTCTATACCTTTTTTCGTATATCAGCCTTATACTACAGATCCCCTTGTGATCTGTTTATACAGAGGAACAGCAGTAATCCTTAAATTACTGCTTAAAGTAGAACAGTCTTCTTAAACCAAAATTGTGATATAAGTTAGCAGTTAGTAGGTCAAAGTAGTTAGTAGACAGTGTAAGCAGGTGTCATATGCAAGTCCACTTGTCCAGAAACTACATCTCTGTAGTGAAGTCACCTCTAAAACATATAAGTCTGCATTCCATAGTAGCCACCTTTCTTGCAATACATCTTATGGCAGTGCTGCAACCCTCTGGGTATTCTATCTTTCAAGGCAGAGATACTCCTATTTAACTCAGTCTTCTATGATGGAGTTACCTCTGTCAGTGTCTCAATACTGAAACCTCTGCTCAGGGTAATAGAGGTTTTACTACTGAAATTCTGGGCATCTCCTATACTTTCTGTTTGTATATAAGACTAGTAGTTACACTGTAATTCACTAGTCTGATAATCAACAAAGATAAATTCTTATTGAAATCAATCTCTGGTGTTCAATAGCGACATACCAATCAGCACTCACTTCCATCTTAGACTTCTTCCTATCATTTGAAGTTGCGACCATGTGACAGACAGATGGTGCAGTACATAAGCTGAAGCCAAGGTCATTCTACAAGTCTGCTGTTGCTTTGAAGCAGTTCTGCCTGTTAAATCCTCTGTCACAGTTCTGTCTGCAATCTATTTTACCTTGCACTTCAAAGTTCAAATGGCTTCCTCTTGCCATAATTCCTCAACTCCAGTTCCACTGCTTGGGACACCCTTCAACACAATCTTACGTTTCAGTAACCAGATAGCTTATCTACCAAATATACCACAATGTTCAAGATGAATCCATCAAAGAGGCCATTCATCTCCGAGGTCTCCTTCTAGTACGATTTAATCTGGTTGAATAGTTTCACCTGTTCCTGGCCTAAGTATCATCCCTGTGGACAATGATTCTAATTGGAAGGGTGCTTCCGCTAATCCTAGTACTAACAATAATATAACTAATAGATATATATCTTCTACTCGCTTATGGTCCAAACACTGTCGGAGCAATAATACTAATGAACAATTAGCTGAAGTACTCAGTCAACTTGCTAACACTCTTAATTTTGATTAGACTCCCAGACCCAATATTAATACAAGGGAAACCAAAGTCCATATCTCTGACACTTTCAGCAGCACTGAGCCTGACAAGCTCAATAATTTCTTGTTCCAATGCTGTTTATACTTCTGTGCTAATTCAGTGCAATTCAACACAGACATTATGAAAATCAACTTTGCAATGACTTACCTTACTAAAGTAGCCTAGGACTGGTTTGAAGTAGACCTCAACCAAGAAGACTAGGACATCTTTCAAGACTGGCTCTTTGACTGGAACCAATTTGTGGACAAGCTACATCGACATTTTGGTCTCTTAGACCCCATTGGTGAAGTAGTCAACATGCTAGACAATCTCTGCATGAAGTCTGGTGATAAGATTTCCACTTATAATATAGACTTCATGCACTATACTTCCTAATTAGGTTGGGAGAATAGTATTCTACACCATCGTTACTACCAGAAGCTCCCCAATTGGATCTAGGATTCCATCTCTACCCAGGAATAAGGAAAACCCACCTTGTTCTAGGATATGTATGCTTTAGCAATGACTATCGATCACTGCTACTAAGAAAAAGACCACAAATGTTATAAGACGAGAGT
Source organism: Leucocoprinus gongylophorus (assembly GCA_022457215.2). Lineage (NCBI taxonomy): Eukaryota > Fungi > Basidiomycota > Agaricomycetes > Agaricales > Agaricaceae > Leucocoprinus > Leucocoprinus gongylophorus. Next base: position 3,306 of record JAJOHK020001906.1, read on the forward strand.
GTGGACAGACTTTGGACTAAGGTTAGGGTTAGGACAGTAATAATTATTAGTCTACAACAGACATAGGATTAGAAGATAGGCACATGACCTGGAAGTCATGTGATAGAGTCTAGAGCGGTCTAGAAGGATCGGGAAGAGTCTAGATGAAGTTAGGGTTAGGAGATGACGTTAAGGAACATGGGTTCCTCATGGTGTACATATAGTGTGCACATGTATAGCGGAGATTAAAGGTATGATGTCAGGGCACATGTAGGAAGCATGGTGGCCTTAAGAAAAACACATGTGGATGAGTAATAGGACATGAGGTAGAAGCATGATGGATGGACATGAGGTAGACATATTGTTGTAGCACGGACCACTTGTAAGTTATATAAAAAGAGGAGCAATACAGTGAGGGCTCCTTGTTGAGTTCTCTTGTAATCCCTATTTGTTACTTGATAGCCCACTGGAAAGCTTTGCTAGTTGTGAGATCATTTGTCCTTGAGTGACGAGTGGTTGCTACAACAACAAACACTACTGTGTAAGGCAGGCAGAAAAAGAGGCTCTTGAGTCCCACTCCTAAAAGCAAGGAAAAGCTTCTACCTCTGGTTTTGCTACAGCCTTCCAAAACAAGGCAAATCCATCTCTGGCAGCCTCATCTGCCAAGAACCCTTCCTCCAAGTCGCCTTTGTTTTCTGCTTCCAAGAAGCAACCTAATACTCTATGGGTAAACCTCTCTTTCAAGCTAGCCAACAATGGCAAGTTGACCAGTGACAAGCACAAGAAGCATCTCGAAAACAACCTGTGTCTCTATTGTGGTACAGGAGACCACAAGCTGGACTCCTGTTCCAAGAAGCAGACTATAGTCTCTCTTAAAGGCCACAGTACTTCAGCAACTACTGATACTCTGGTAGCTGCTTTCAAGAAACTCTTGGAAAAATAGAAAGTAACCCCCAGGACTTCATACAGACTGAGGGCCGTGTTGAACTTCTCTGTGCAGCAACAAGTCTGATTCAACTCAATACATCTGTTCTTTCCAATTCTCATTCAATTTTTGTTTCCCTTACTTCTTTCTTGATCCTTGGTCAGGATCATCTTAATAAAATCCCATTCTGAGCTCTCATTGACTCCAGGTCTACTCACTGTTTTGTAGACTCTAAATTTGTGGATACTCACCACCTGAAGACATCTACAACTCCTTTGGTTGCTCTCTGCTTGTTTGATGGTTCATTTAATAGCACTATCTCTGAAATTGCTAACTTGCCTATAATTTTTTCCACTGGTAATTATATGAATCTTGACTTCTATATCACTCTACTTGATTTTTTCTGCTCTTTGGTCTTTGGATATAACTGGCTCATCCAACACAATCCACTGATTGACTAGGTAAATAGGTCAATAAACTTCTATCCATCTTTGCAGGAAAATCTCACCCCTTCTTGTGTCATGGCCAACACACCATTGGCATCTTTGTCCTTTTCAGACATCCCTCTGCAATCATCAGACTCCGTGGTTTCCATACCTGCATCTGAGACCTTCATGTCTAACTCTGAGTGATCTAACATCACTATTATTGGTGCTGCAGCATTCTTGTGCACATTAAAACTTCTGAGCTCCCACAATTTCAAACTCTGTCTTTGTTCTTTGAACATTCAGGCTAACTCCACAAAACTTGCAGAAACTCCTGATCTGTCCAATGTTCCTTCCAAGTATCATGAATTTGCTAACATTTTTAGCAAAATTAAAGCTGAAACTCTTCCTTCTCATCATCCTTATAACCTCAAAATCAATCTGGAAGAGAGTGCTCAACCTCCAGTTAGTCCTATATACTCTCTTTCAGCATCTGAACAAGAGGTTCTGAAGGAATTCATTGAGGAAAATCTCAATACAGGTTTTATCTGATCAATCTCATCTCTGCATGGTACACTGGTCTTATTCATTAAGAAGAAAGATGGTTCACTGCACCTTTGTGTCAACTTCTACAGTCTTAATCACATCTCCGAAAAAGATTGCTATCCACTTCTACTTATCTCCGATCTACTAGACTCACCTCACAAAGCTCAGGTCTACTCAAAGATAGATCTTTACCATGCTTACTATTTGGTTTGCATTGCTGATGGTGATGAATGGAAGACTGCCTTTAGGACACATTATGGATCATTTGAATGGTTTGTAATACTCTTTTGTCTTACCAATGCTTCTACGGCTTTTTAGCAATTTATGAATGATATTTTCTCTGATCTTTTGGATGTTTGTATTATGATCTATCTGGATGATATACTCATCTACTTGAATAACATGTCCAAACATCACTGGTATGTAAAAGAAGTACTCAAGTATCTCTGCAAGGTTGGTTTTTATGCTAAAGCAGAGAAATATGAATTCTTACTATGTCTGACAACAAAATAAAGATTATTCAAGACTGGCCAGAACCCAAGAAAGTTAAGGATATTCAATTTTTCTTAGGCTTTGCAAACTTTTACCACCGGTTTATCTTCAACTACTTGGATATTGTCATTTTATTGACACATCTCACCTAGAAGGATATTCCTTGGAATTTTGACTCCTTCTGTTGAGATGCTTTTAACTCTCTCAAGAAAGCATTCACCTCTGCTCTGATCCTTACTTATTAGATTCCTGATACTTAACTTATCATGGAAACTGATACCTCAGACTATGCTCTCATTGCAATCCTCTCCATTGTTAACAAAGATAATGAAGTTCATTCAGTTGCCTTTCACTCTTGCACTTTCACTATAGCGGAGTTGAATTACAACATACATAACAAGGAATTGCTTGCCATCTTCAAAACTTTTAAGATTTGGCAACACTATTTGGAAGATCTGGCCTATCCCATCAACATTGTTATGAATCATAAGAACCTTAAGTATTTTTCTACTACCAAGATATTGACCCAGAGGCAAGCACAGTGGTCTGAGTCCTTCTCCTAGTTCAACCTTGTCATTAGGTTCCACTCTGGTCATCTCAGCACAAAACAAGATACTCTTACTAGATGATGGGATGTCTATCCTAAAGAGGGGAATACTGGCTATACCACAGTCAACTCTCACAACTTCAAGCCTATCTTTACTTAAGAACAACTTATAGCCTCTATACGAGTTACCATTCTTTTTTCCTCTTCTTTCTGTACAGCTATAGTCATGGATCTGGACACCCTATATTAAGATATCCTCTCGGCTCTTCCTAGTGACCCAATTGTTACAAAACACATCTCTGCAGATAGCCGGTGGTCTATGAACCCAAATAGTCTACTCCTTTTCGACAACAGAATTTATATACTATCTACTAGTAACCTCTGCATATATATTCTCCAGTACAATCATGATCATATCCTTGTTGGATATTTTGGTCAAAACAAAACACTGAAATTAGTCTGCCACGAATACTCCTGGTCCAGTCTCCATGCTGATGTACAACAATTCTGCAAGTCCTATGTCACTTGTATGCAATCTAAGCCATAACATCACAAGCCCTATGGATCTCTCACAACTCCTTATTCCTGAACAACTATGGAATTCCATTTCTATGAACTTCATTGAGAAACTTCTATCATCTTCTGGGCTTGACACTATCTTGGTCATAGTTGACTAGCTTACCAAGCAGGTAATCTTCATCCCTGCCTACAACACCATCATGTCCACAGACTTAGCATGTCTATTCATCCTTCATGTGTTTTCCAAACATGGTGTTCCTTCCTATGTCACCTCCAATAGAGGCTCAGAGTTTGTGTCAAACTTCTTTTGATCTTTAGGCACTGCTCTCGACATGTGGCTTCACTTTACTTCAGGTTATCACCCTAAAGGTGATAAACAAACTGAATGCATGAGTCAGACTCTTGAGCAATATCTCCATGTATATTGTAACTACCAGCAAGATAACTGGTCTAAACTTCTACTTCTCATGAAGTTTGCTTATAATAATGCTCTGAGTACTACTACCAGTGTTTCTTCATCCTTTGCTAATTAAATGCAATATTGCTTTCTCCCAAGTCTGCGACTTTGCCGTAGACCTCAATAAATTACAGAGTACCCTCAAAGCTGAAATCTCCACAGCCCAACAGTGTTATCAGAAATCTGCTGATATCAAGAATGAAAGAAGTAGACTTAACATTTTTCTATTTTCCTCTCTCATTTTTATTCTCTTTTCAATTTATTTTATTTTCTTTTCAGAACTAGGGTTAGGGTTAGAGTGACAAGATCATACTGTCACACAGCAGGTCACATCAGATGACACAGTCACAAGTCACATGATACATGGAAGGATGTAGAAGATTCTGGAAGAATGATATCATACAACATGTGATATATATGTTGACCTTAAGGCATATACATGGTTATTTAGAGTAGGCTATAAATAGCTCACACAGACCATTAGGTATTTGTATATAAGGTAGACAATTCTATATAGAGTTCTCTATCGAGTTCTCTTGTGTTAACCCAATATAAGATTCATTCTTTTAACCAACTCTAAGGTTTTGAGTTTGTAATAGCTGATGCACAATGTTTCCCCACTCCTGATTTCAAAGTAGGTGACAAAGTCTTTGTCAAGACTCAGTTCTTCCAAACCATTTGGTCTTCAAAAAAACTTTCCAAAAAATATTTTGGACCTTATAAAATCATCTCTCAGTCTGGCACTCTATCGTTTACTCTTTATCTTCCAGAGTCTATGTACTCTGTTCATCCAATCTTCCATATGTCCATACTTAAACCTACCACATCCAACACTTTCTCCAAGAGAATACAACTGGTCTCTGCTCCAGTCATAATTGACAGAGAACCCAAATATGAAATTTCTCGGATAGTAGATTCTAAAATTGATCACTAACAGGTATACAAACTCCTGTATAAGGTGATCTGGCTAGGGTATGAAGACACTGGAGATAAATCCGAATGGATTCCCACATCTGAACTCACTTATGCCACTGATTTGGTATCTGATTTTCATATCATATATTTTGCCAAGCCTGGTCCTCTTCTATTATCCTGAACACACTGTTTTATTTGTCCCCTGCCTCCACACACTCCCAATGGGGATTCCCTTCATTAATTTCTTAGTATATTCTGTTTGCTTATTTTCATTAACTCTTAGCTTCCATGCACTTTTCAGAGTTTTCTTTTCAAAAACTTTCAAACTTCTTTTCATTTTAATTCTTGATTTTCTTACTTACACATTTAGATCACAAAAGAAAAATTAAAATTAAAAAAGAAAGAAAACAAAACCACTATACTAATAAGAGATAGATGACGAAGTCCTCTCCTTTTGAATTTCCCTGAGGCCATTCTCAGACCCCTCCACATCATCTCCACTCTCCTTCTTCCTGACCTCTCCTTCCAAGCTCCATTTCCACTTCATTGCAGTCCCAATTCTCTTCAATTAGGCTATATTCCTCTTCTAGCCCTTTACCAAGTTCCAAAGGGACTTTCCAACTCCTTGGTACTCCTCTACGAGTTCCCAGAGTGCTTTTTTAATAGTACTTAGAACTCTGCCATAAGTGGGGATTATGGCTAGGATATTGGTATTAGTATGGGGCACACACTGCTGCTTAAGTGTAATGTACCTAATGCAGACAAAGGAGTGGCTATGAAGAAGAAAATTATTAAAAAATAATAATAATAAGTATAAAAAATTACTTACCTTGAGAGGTATACCAAGCAATTCTGCCAAGTGCACACATACCTCTCACAGGGGTTAGCACCCCCCATCTTCACTATAGCACCTCTGTGGTGCTTCCCTAGTTGCTTCCCTCTAGCCTTCTTGGTAGGCCATTGTCCCTTCTTGTCTCTGGTGGCAATGTCCTTATGCTTAGATCCCATGATCTAGGATCCTTCAGCCTCTTCTTCTAACACCTTGTCCTAGAGCTGCTAGAAGTACTTTATTGTCTTCCTTTCCCTCTCCTTCCCCTCTATAACTCTCTACTTCTCGGCTTTCTCCCAAGCTTTCTCCTTCACTTTCTTCCTTATCTTCTGAGCTATGTGCTCAGTCCAACATAACTTCACTGCTTCTTCCAGTTAGACTAGAAGCCACTGCTCCTCCTTATGCTTCTGCTGCATCTCTTGCTACTACTTTTCCAGAATCTCAGCATCATTTTATGAAATGTTAGAGGGGGTGGGAGAAGACATGACAATACAGAAACAAGAGCAAAAAACTTTTTTTCATTTATGTATTGTTGATCTAGGTACCATTATGGGATTTTCAGATAAACCCAATAGATTTTTGAATAAACTCAATAGGACTTCAAAGGCTCAGTCCTAAGGAGGGGATACTGTCATATGCAAGTCCACTCATTCAGAAACTATATCCCTGTGGTGAAGTCACCTCCAAAACATACAAGTCTGTCTTCCATGGCAGCCACCTTTCTTGCAACATGTCTTATGGCAGTGCTGCAACCCTCTAGGTATTCTGTCTTCCAAGGCAGAGATACTCCTATTTAACTCAGTCTTCTATGATGGAGTTACCTCTGTCAGTGTCTCAATACTGAAACCTCTGCTCAGGGTAATAGAGGTTTTACTACTGAAATTCTGGGCATCTCCTATACTTTCTGTTTGTATATAAAACTAGTAGTTATACTGTAATTCACTAGTCTGATAATCAACAAAGATAAATTCTTATTGAAATCAATCTCTGGTGTTCAATGGTGATATACCAATCAGCACTCACTTCTATCTTGGACTTCTTCCCATTATCTGAAGTTGTGACTACATGGCAGACAGATGGTGTAGTATATAAGCTGAAGCCAAGGTCATTCTACCAGTCTGTTCATCTCTGAGTCCATTCTGCAGACTTCTATCCTAGTGTGAACCATGCCTGATAGCAGGACAGAAAGAGTACTTACTATCACCTACTAAGATTTCTTCATCTTCAGAATATGAGTTGGAAGCTGAAACCAGCATAGGTTCTGCTTTTTCTTTAACCACACCACTACCACTACCACTATCAACTTCCAGAATGAGTCAACATGACTACCCTACCATCATTAGGCAGTTACAAGAATAGCTTGCAGCATAGCAGGCTCAAATATAAGCTTTGTTAGAAAGGAGAGTAGTAGCAAGAAGAGAAGTTGGGAAAGAACTAGAAAGGATAGCTAATTTAGATATGGCAAAGCTACAATTGTTTGATAGGGCCTCGTCAAAGATCTCAGGTTTTATTACAAAATACAAGCTGTATATAAGGAATAAGTTGGCAGAGGCAACAGTAGAAGAATAGGTACAGTGGGTATTGTCACATGTACAGGGAGGATCAGCAGATGTATGGAAGAAGAATATACTAGAAGACTTGGAAGCAGGAGAATTTTTAGCAGAATTAAAAAGAAAATTTGAAGGAGAAGAAGAAGAGGCAGTGAAAGTGGCAGAATTGAAGAAATTATAGCAGGGAGGAAGAACAATGAAAGAATTTGTGCAGGAGTTTAAAAGGGCAGCAAGAGAAAGTGGGTATGAGAGGAGACTGTTGATAGAGGAGTTTAAGAGAGAAATAAATGGGATTATAAGAAGGAAGTTGATGGAGGTGGAAAACCAACCAGGCTCGATTGAGCAATAGTTCAGGAGGGCAATAGTCCTAGATCAAAATTGGAGGGAGAGTAGAAAGGAGGAAGAAAGATTGAAGGAATGATGAGTAGAAGGAGGAGCAGAGACAGATAATGCTATGACTATTAGTGTGGCAGAAAAGGCAAGAAATGTTGTCTCAGCAGGTAACAACAGAACCTACTCCAATAGAGAGAGTTGAGAGGATAAATGCAGTAGCAATGAAAGAACAGGAGCAGGAATAGGCAATGGGTGCCCCAAGAAGAGACTCTTATATGATGAAGATAGATAGGGGGAGGAACTGCTACACCTGTGGGAGATTTGGATATATGGCCCAACACTGCAGAAATAAGGGACAAAGAGATAGAATGGTAGAAGGAAGAAGAGTGGAGTACAGACAATGGG
>JAJOHK020001907.1:0-11224 GCA_022457215.2 Leucocoprinus gongylophorus
CTGTTTGTATATAAGACTAGTAGTTATACTGTAATTTGTTAGTCTGATAATCAACAAAGATAAACTCTTATTGAACTTGATCTCTAGTGTTCAATGGCAACACACCAATCAGCACTCACTTCTATCTCGGACTGCTTTCTATCATCTGAAGTTGTGACTACATGATAGACAGATGGTGCAGTACATAAGCTAAAGCCAAGGTTGTTCTACAAGTTCATTCTGTGGACTTCCACCACTGTGTGAACTACACCTGACATACAATTGAAAAGCTTTTTGAAAAAATAATTAAGGAATGTTTTTAATTTTATACTATCTCTAACAACTTCATTCATCTTAGTTAGTTCAGAGATCTCAAACAAAGGTTTACTACAAATGTGGAAGTTACCCTTATTCACATCATTTAATCAGAGTGGGTTCAAAACCTCTCTATGAGTACCCTGGTATTTGACATTACTCAATTTTTTTCTTTTCTGAATCATCATCTTTTTCCCCTCATCCTAGACAAGGTGGGTCTTGATCATAAAATCTCAATGTTCTTCAAAAATTACCTAGTAGGAAGAAAAACTAAATATCTTTGGAATGATTTCATTTTTCATTTATTTGATATTAATATTGGTATTGGTTAAGGATCTGTACTATTACCTATTCTTTCTACTTTCTACTTATCTCTTGTTTTTCTTTCTTTAGAAAATCACCTAAAAATTCCTATTTTCATTATTTCTTTTATAAACAATGGACTTTTCATATCTCAAAAAAAATCTATAGCATATTCAAATGCAAACCTTTTTTGTAGCTATAACATTATTTCATCTTTACTTTCAAGATGTAGACTAGTTGTAGAATATGGAAAAACTAACATTTTTGATTTTTCTAGATCTCATAGAGCATTTAATCCCCCTCCTTTTAACTTATCTTCCATTAGGGGTTTTGTTTTACTTTCTAAAGAAACATAGAGATATTTAGGTTTCATTTTTAACTGAAAACTCACTTTCAGAAGTCATATAGATTTCTATACCAATAAAACAATTTCTACCATCAAGTACATGAAATTACTTGGTAATTCATCAAGAGATATCAACCCACTTCAAAAAAGAAGACTTTACAGATGTTGTGCATTACCAATAGCCCTATATAGGTTTTTATTATAGTATTACAACAAAGCCCCCACATATTACCATCTTAATATTCTACAGAAGATGTAAAGAAGAGTGGCTCTTTGAATTTCAGACATATTTCAAATGTCTCCCACCCTTGGGATTAAAGCCATTTCTGGGCTCATTTCTATACATCTACACCTCAGAAAACTATATGAAAGATTTCTACTATGATAATCATCTCTTCCATCCAACCACATCATCAACAGCATTCTCAGTTCTAACAGGTTACAAGAACAGAAATATTACAATGCATCCATTAATCATCTTATGGCTAAACAAACACTTTACTTGAAATCTCCACTTATTGATGTGAATAATAAGTGAAATGAATTTTTCTCTTCATTCTCTTTTTTTAATGAGGAATTTAAACTAGGAAGTCAACTTACAGATTTATTTCCAGATTACTTCTCTTTCCATTCTCATTTGTTTTGTGTCAAAAAACACATCAAAAAACTGGATGAAATTGCATTTAGGGCTTCATCTAATCCTACCTTGACAGTTGTTGTATCTGATACTAGCATCAAGAATCATATTGCCATATTGATCTCCCATATCTATTCCTTTAATAAACCTGTTGTCAAAATCATACATAGGGCTATTAATATTACCACAACTAAAGCTGAATTATTTGCTATTCAATGCAGTATAAATTAAGCTGTCACCAACTTCAACACCAATCATATAGTGGTCATCACTAACTTCCTTCATGCTACAAGGAGGATCTTCAACTCTTTAGTTCACCCATACCAAATTCATTCTGCTACAATATCTCAAAAACTTAGAGAATTCTTTTCCAAGGATACTCGTAATTATATTGAATTTTGGAACTGTTTTAGTAAAAAACAGTGGCCATTATACTATACTATGGACAAAGAAACCAAGAACATGGTCTTTATCCTATTGTTCTTATATAAATTATCTTGGAATTTCTGCAGAAAATCTAAATGCAATTTAATCTTCTCTCAATGAGAATGCTCTTTCAAGCAGCTGATTCTAAAGAGAGATTCTTTCTTGACTTACTTGATGACAATCTAAATCCTATTGAACTGTCAAATACCAAAGGTGGTTTATAGCTTCAACACTTTGGCCATCCTAATATGCTATATGCTCAAGCTTTGTAAGCCATCACCAATCATACTCCAATAGGAGAATACTGGCTAAGGTTTTTTCCTAGAAAAAAATTCACTTACCCTTGTGGTAACTACCCAATTGAAACAAGATGACATATTCTTTATAAATGTCAAAGGTTTAACAAGTATTGGAATCCGAAAAGGGACACTATCACCCATTTCACACTTTATCTCCAATTCAACTCAAGTGTTTTTTTGTTTGAATAATCACTTTTTATTAGTATTACTTATAGTTACACTCTATTGGTTTGATTTCCTTTTATTCCAATTATTTATTTTTTCTCTATCTTCTTGTCTTTTCTTTCTTCTCATTTTTCTTTTATCTTTTCTTTTCCATGTTGTTTCAGTCTGAATGTATATAGCTATGAAGTAACTACTATGGTCTGCCCTTATTGTCATATACAAGTCCACCTGTCTAGAAAACTACATCCTCATGGTGATGCCACCTCTGAACCATGCAAGCCCGCCTTCCACGGTGGCCACCTTTTTCATAACACATCTTATAACAGTGCTGCAACCCTCCGGGTATTCTGTTTTCCACGGCAGAGATACTCCTATTCAACTCAGTCTTCCATGACAGAGTTGCTCCTGTCAGTGTCTCAACACTGAAACCTCTGCTCGGGGTAATAGGGGTTTTACCACTGAAACCCCAAGCATTTCCTATAATATCAGTTGTATATAAGACTAGTAGTTACACTGTAATTCACTAGTCTGATAATCGACAAAGATAACCTCTTATTGAACTCAATCTCCAGTGTTCAACAGCGACACACCAATCAGTACTCACTTCCACTTGGACTTTCTCTCCTTCATCTGAAGTTGTGACCATGTGGCAGACAGACGGCGCAGCACATAAGCTGAAGCCAAGGTCGTTCCACAAGTCCACTCATCTCTGAGTCCATTCTGCGGACTTCCACCCTAGTGTGAACTGCATCTGACAGTATTATCAGACTCCCAAGTCTGCTATTGCTTCTGAGCAGTTCCACCTGCTAAACTCTCTGTTGCAGTTCCGTTTGCAACCTACTCGACTTTGCACTTCAAAAGTTCAAATGGCTTCCTCTCGCCGTAACTCTTCAACTCCAGTCCCACCGCTTAGGACACCCTTCAACATAATCTCGCATTTCAGCGACCAGATAGTTTATCCGCCAAATACGCCATGACGCTCAAGACGAATCCATCAACGAGGCCGTTCATCTCCGAGGTCTCTCTCTAGTACAATCCAATCTGCCCAGACAGTTTCGCCTGTTCCTGGCCCAAGTATCATCCCTGTGGACAATGACCCTAATTGGGAGGATGCTCCCACTACTAATCCTAATACTAACTTAGCAGCTAATAGACCTACTTCCTCTACTTGCTTACAGTCAAAACCCTGTCGGAGTGAAAATACTAATAAACAATTGGCCGAGATACTCGGCCGACTTGCTAACACCCTTAACGCTAATTAGACTCCCAGATCTAATACTAATTCAAGGGGAACTAAAGCCTGCATCCCCAACACTTTCAGCAGCACTGAGCCTGACAAGCTCAATAATTTCCTGTTTCAATGCAGGCTATATTTCCGCGCTAATCCGGTGCAATTCAACATGGACATTGCGAAAATCAACTTCGCAATGACCTACCTTACTGGAGTAGCCCAGGACTGGTTTGAGGTGGGCCTCAACCAAGAAAACCAGGGCATCCTCCAAGACTGGCTCTCCGACTGGAACCTATTTGTGGATGAACTACGTCGACATTTTGGTCTCTCAGACCCCATTGGTGAGGCGGCCAACATGCTGGATAATTTCCGTATGAAGCCCGGTAACAAGATTTCCACTTACAATGTGGACTTCATGCGTTATGCCTCCCAATTAGGTTGGGGGAATAGTGTTTTGTGCTATCACTATTACCAAGAGCTCCCCAATCGGATCCAAGATCCTATCTCCACCTGGGAACAAGGAAAACCCACCTCGTTCCAGGATATGTATGCCTTAGCAATGACTATCAATCACTGCTACTGGGAAAGAGACCGTGAACGCCACCGTGCAAGGCAGGCAGAGAAAGAGGCTCTTGAGTCTCACTCCTAGAAGCAAGGAAAAGCTTCTACCTCCAGTTCTGTCACAACCTCCCAGAACAAGGCAAATCCATCTCTGGCGGCCTCATCTGCCAAGAATCCTTCTTCCAAGCCATCTCCGTCCCCCACTCCTAAAAAGTAACTCAATACTCCAGGGGTGGACCTCTCTTCCAAGCTGGCCAGCAATGGCAAGTTGACCAGTGACGAGCACAAGAAGTGTCTCGAAAACAATCTGTGCCTCTATTGTGGTGCAGAAGACCATAAGTTGGACTTCTGTTCTAAGAAGCAGACCACAGTCTCTCCCAAGGGCCACAGTGCTTCAGCAACTGCTTCCGAGAAATCTTCGGAAAAATAGAGAGCGACCCCCAGGACTCCGCACAGACTGAGGGTCATGTTGAACTCCCCTGTGCAGCAATGAGTCCAATTCAACTCAACGCATCCGCTCTTTCTGACTCTCATTCACTTTTCGCTTCCCTTACTTCTTCCTTGATTCTTGGTTAGGATCACCTTAATAAAACCCCGTTCCGAGCTCTCGTTGACTCCGGGTCTACTCATTGTTTTGTAGACTCTAAATTTGTAGATACTTACCACCTGAAGACATCTGCAACTCCTCCGGTTGCTCTCCACTTGTTTGATGGCTCATCAAACAGTACCATCTCTGAAATTGCCAACTTGCCCATAATATTTTCCACCAGTGATTGTATGAATCTGGACTTCTATATCACTCCACTTGATTCTTCCTGCTCTTTGGTTCTTGGATACAACTGGCTCGCCTGACACAATCCGCTGATTGACTAGGTAAATGGGTCGATAAACTTCCGTCCATCTTTGCAGGAAAATCTTGCTCCTTCTCGTGTCGTAGCCAACACACTATTAGTATCTCTGTTCTTTTTAGACACCCCTCTACAATCATTGGACTTTGTGGTTTCTATACCTATATCTGAGACCTCTGTGTCTAACTCCAAGCGACCTAACATTGCTATCATTGGTACTGCAGCATTCTTGCGTGCATCAAAACTTCCGGGCTCTCACAATTTCAAATCTGTCTTCGTTCTTCGGACATTCAGGCTAACTCTGCAAAACTTGCAGAAACTCCTGATCTCTCCAATGTTCCTTCTGAGTATCATGAATTTGCCAACATTTTTAGCAAGACAAGAGCTGAAATTCTCCCTTCTCATCATCCTTATGACCTCAAAGTCAATCTGGAAGAGGGTGCTCAACTTTTGGTTAGTCCTATATACTCTCTTTCAGCATCTGAACAAGAGGCTCTGAAGGAATTCATTGAGGAAAATCTCAACACAGGTTTTATCCGACCAACCTCATCTCCGCACGGTACACCGGTCTTATTTGTTAAGAAGAAAGATGGTTCACTGCACCTTTGTGTCGACTTCCGCGGTCTCAACTGTATCTCCAAAAAGGATTGCTATCCACTCCTGCTTATCTCTGACCTATTGGACTTACCTCGCAAAGCTTAGGTCTACTCAAAGATAGATCTTTACCATGCTTACTATTTGGTTTGCATTACCAACAGTGATGAATGGAAGACTGCCTTTAGGACATGTTATGGATCATTTGAATGGTCTGTAATGCCCTTCGGTCTTACCAATGCTCCCACGGCCTTCCAGCGATTCATGAACAACATTTTCTCTGACCTTTTGGATGTCTGTGTCGTGATCTATCTGGATAATATACTCATCTACTCAAATAACATGTCTGAGCATCACTGACATGTGAAAGAAGTACTCAAGTGTCTCTGCAAGGCTGGTCTTTATGCCAAAGCAGAGAAATGCGAATTCCACTCCAAGTCGGTAGAGTATCTGGGATATATCCTTTCTCCTTCTGGCCTTACCATGTCCGATGACAAAGTAAAGATTATTCAAGACTGGCTGGAACCCAAGAAAGTCAAGAACATTCAATCCTTCTTATGTTTTGCTAACTTTTACCGCCAGTTCATCTTCAACTACTCGGACATTGTCATTCCATTGACACGTCTCATCTGGAAGGACATTCCTTGGAAGTTCAACTCCTCCTGTTAAGATGCTTTCAACTCTCTCAAGAAAGCATTTACCTCCACTCCTATCCTTACTCATTGGATTCCCGATGCTCAACTCATTGTGGAAACCGATGCCTCAGACTATGCTCTTGCTGCAATCCTCTCCGTTGTTAATGAAGATAATGAAGTTCATCCAGTTGCCTTTCACTCTCGCACTTTTACTGTGGCAGAGTTGAACTATGACACACATGACAAGAAATTGCTTGCCATCTTTGAAGCTTTCAAGATTTGGTGGTACTATTTGGAAGGTCCAGCCTATCCCATCGACGTTGTTATGGATCATAGGAACCTTGAGTATTTTTCTACCACCAAGATATTGACCTGGAGGCAAGCGCAGTGGTCCGAGTACCTTTCCCAGTTCAACCTTGTCATCAGGTTCCATCCTGGTCATCTCGGCACAAAACCGGATGCTCTCACTAGATGATGGGATGTCTATCCTAAAGAGAAAAATACTGGCTACGCCATAGTTAACCCTCACAACTTCAAATCCATCTTCACTCAAGAACAACTTGCAGCCTCCGTATGAGCTACGGTCTTTCTTTTCCCTTTCCTCCACGCAGCTACAGTCATGGATCTGGACACCCTACACCAAGACATCCTATCAGCTCTCCCTGGTAACCCAATTGCTACAAAACATAATTCCACAGATGGCCAGTAGTCTACAGACCCAAACGGTCTATTCCTCCTCAACAACAGAATTTATGTACCATCTGCTAGTAACCTCTGCACACACGTTCTTTAGTACAATCATGATCACATCCTTGCCGGACATTTTGGTCAAAACAAAACACTGGAATTAGTCCGCCACAGATACTCCTGGCCCAGCCTCCATGCTAATGTACAACAATTCTGCAAGTCCTGTGTCACTTGTATGCAATCCAAGCCATAACGTCATAAGCCCTATGGATTCCTCAAACAACTCCCCATCCCTGAATGACCATGGAATTCCATTTCTATGGACTTCATCGAGAAACTTCCGTTATCCTCTGGGTTTGACACTATCTTGGTCATAGTTGACTAGCTCATCAAGCAGGCAATCTTTATTCCTGCCCACAACACCATCACATCCACGGACTTAGCACGTCTATTCGTCCTTCATGTGTTTTCCAAGCATGGCGTTCCTTCCCATATTACCTCAGACAGAGGCTTGGAGTTTATGTCAAACTTCTTCCGATCTTTAGGCACTGCTCTCGACATGTGGCTTTACTTCACTTCAGATTACCACCCTGAAGGTGATGAACAAACTGAACGCATGAATCAGACTCTCAAGCAATACCTCCGTGTATATTGTAACTACCAGCAAGACAACTGGTCTGGACTCCTACCTCTCATGGAGTTTGCTTACAATAATGCTCCGAGCACTACTACTAGTGTTTCTCCTTTCTTCGCTAATAAGGGATATCATCCGAACATCACTATTCATCCCAAACACGATATTGCTTCCTCCAAAGCCTGTAACTTTGCTGTAGATCTCAATGAATTACAGAGTACCCGCAAAGCTGAAATCTCCGCAGCCCAACAGTGTTATCAGAAATCCGCTGATATGCGACGTTCCCCTGCTCCTGATTTCAAAGTAGGTGACAAAGTCTTTGTCAAGGCTCAGTTCTTCCAAACTACCTAGCCTTCAAAGAAACTTTCCAAAAAATATCTCGGACCCTACGAAATCATCTCTCAGCCTGGTACTCTATTGTTTATCCTCCATCTTCCAGAGTCCATGTGCTCTATTCATCCAGTCTTCCATATGTCTATGCTTGAACCTGCCACATCCAACACTTTCTCCAAGAGAATACAGCTGGCCCCCGCTCCAGTCATAATTGACGGGGAACCTGAATATGAAATTTCTCGGATAGTGGATTCTAAAATCGATTGCCGATGGGCATGTAAACTCCTGTACAAGGTGATCTGGCTAGGTTATGAAAACACTAGAGATAAATCTGAATGGATCCCTGCATCTGAACTCTCTTATGCTGTCGACTTGGTATCCGATTTCCATATCGCATATCCCGCCAAGCCCAGTCCTCTTCTATTGTCCTGAACACACTGTTACATTTGTTCTCTGTCTCTGTGCATTTCTAACGGGGATTATTTTCCTTCATTAATTTCTAGTATATTCTGTCCACTTATTCTCAGTAACCCTCAGCTTTCGCACACTTTTTGGGGTTTTCTTTTCAAACTTCAAACTTCTTTTCATCTTAATTCTTGTCTTTTCTTACTCACACATTTAATTCACAGAAAAAATAAAGTCTATTAAAAAAGAAAAAAACAAAACCAGTATACTAACAAGAGACGGATGACGGAGTCTCCCCCTCCTGACTTTCTCCAGGACCATCCTTGGACCCCTCCTCTTCATCTCTGTTTTCCTTTCCACTTGCTTCTTCCAAGCCCCATCTCTGCTCCATCGCGGCCCCAATCCTCTCCAATTGGGCCGTATTCCTCTCCTGGCCCTTTACCAAGTCCCGGAAGGACTTCCTGACTCCTCGGTACTCCTCCACAAGTTCTCGGAGTGCCTTTTCAATAGCACTTAGAACCCCGCCATAAGTGGGGATTATGGCCGGAGTATTGGTATTGGTGTGGGGTACACACCGCTGCTTGAGTATGATGCACCCAACACAGGCAAGGGAGTGACTATGAAAAGGAGAATTATTAAAAATAATGATAAGTATAAATTAATTACTCACCTTGAGGGGTGTACCAGGCAATCCTGCCCAGTGCACACACACCTCTCGCAGAGGTTAGAACCCCTCATCTTGACTACGGCACCCCTGCGGTACTTCCCTAGTTGCTTCCCTCTAGCCTTCTTGGAGGGCCGTTGTTCCTTCTTATCTCCTGTGGCGATCTCCTTGTACTTGGACCCCACAGCCTGGGATCCTTCAGCCCCCTCCAATAGGGTGGCCTCTTTCTCTAGCACCTCATCTCGGAGCCACTGGAGGTACTCCATTGTCCTCTTCTTCCTCTCCTCCTCCTCCACAACCCTCTGTCTCTCAGCCTCTTCCTTAACCTTGGCCTCTGCTTCTCTCCTAGCTTTCTAAGCCGCACGCTCTGCACAACAGGCTTCCGCTGCCTCTTGCAGTCAAAGGAGGGACCTCTGCTCCTTCTCATACCTCCACTGCATCTCTTGCCACTGCTTTTCAAGGGCCTCAGCGTCGTTTTGTGAAATGTTGGAGGGGGCGGGGGAAGACATAATAATACAGAAACAAGAGCAAAAAAACTCTCTTTTCCATTTATGTATTGTTGACCTAGGTACCATCATGGAATTCTCAGATAATCCAAATAAGACTTCGAATAAACTCAATAGAACTTCGAAAGCTTAGTCTTAAGGGGGGAATACTGTCATATACAAGTCCACCTGTCTAGAAAACTATATTCTCACGGTGATGCCACCTCTGAACCATGCAAGCCCACCTTCCACAGTGGCCACCTTTTTCATAACACATCTTATAATAGTGCTGCAATCCTCCGGGTATTCTGTCTTCCACGGCAGAGATACTCCTATTCAACTCAGTCTTCCATGACAGAGTTGCTCCTGTCAGTGTCTCAACACTGAAACCTCTGCTCGGGGTAATAGGAGTTTTACCACTGAAACCCCAAGCATTTCCTATAATATCAGTTGTATATAAGACTAGTAGTTACACTGTAATTCACTAGTCTGATAATCGACAAAGATAACCTCTTATTGAACTCAATCTCTAGTGTTCAACAGTAACACACCAATCAGTACTCACTTCCACTTGGACTTTCTCTCCTTCATCTGAAGTTGTGACCATGTGGCAGACAGACGGCGCAGCACATAAGCTGAAGCCAAGGTCGTTCCACAAGTCCACTCATCTCTGAGTCCATTCTGCGGACTTCCACCCTAGTGTGAACTGCACCTGACACTTATGCCCTGTGTAATAAATTGTTAATTAAAAAAAACCAACAATTTTATAAAAAAGAAACTCTTAAAATTAACACTATCCCTTCTTTCTCTCTTACCACCATCTTTCATGGTAGCACCTATTAGAGACTTAGTGAATATAACTTCTTATACTTCTGCAACTCATGAAACAATTCTCAATATGTCTACAAATAATGATATAGTTATGGGTGGCAACATATTTGACTGCTTTTTTCATAATGCAAGCAACAATTACAATGAGGTACAAGGTCACTCTCTTGCACATAACGCACATAGTTCTAAGACTTCTTCTATGTCCTCAAGTGAATGTGAGAAAAGCTACACTAAAAGAATGAAAAGATAGAATAACATGATAGTTGAGGAAGATCCTGTCATTGTATCTAATGGTGTATTGTCCCTTGGTATACAGGTTAAAGTAGAATATGTGACTCCCAAGAGTTAATCCAGTCAGGTTAGCAAGACACCTAATAGCAGTACTATGGCATGTCAATAATATGCTCTAATCAAGAACCCTATCCTAAACCAATCTGCTGGTTGCAATGTATTCAATATATAATTAGACTATGACCTGAATCAAGCTTTGGACCCAGAATTCTGAGATAGCAACTTCTCATATGTGCAAGCTTCTTTTCAATTCAAACAGGCCAACTCCAATGCATCATTGAGTATCACAATATATATGCTGAAGATTAAGGAAACTTTCTCTAACCTTTCTAACAAGAAGATTGAATTGGTTCAAAAAGTCATAAATGGTGACAATAGAAAACCCAAGTCCAAAATCAATATGATGATAAAAGGCCCCTCTTGTTGTAGCAACCACTTATCACAAAGACAAATGATCACACAAGCGGTAAATCTCTTAGTTGGATATCAAGTGGGGAATTCACAAGAGAACTCGACAAGGAGTCTCTGCTAAATTATCATCCTATATATACTAAC
>JAJOHK020001908.1:0-11219 GCA_022457215.2 Leucocoprinus gongylophorus
CAATATATCCGACTAAATCATACCCTGTAATCAAAGGTCTTTCCGAATTCGAGATTCTCAAAGCCTCACATAAGTACGTACTTTGGGGGGAGTCTCATATTATGACTCAGACTGGGGTTAACTCTCTATATATATATATATAGGTTTCTTCGCGAGGACACGGACTCAAGCCAAAATAAAGATAACGAGAACGAAGAAGGGGTCGGGGCAGGGGCAGGGGCAATCCCAAATGCTAGAAAGAAGGCTTGGGAAGACCAGTTAGCAGAAAAATATTATGAGAGTCTATATCGTGAATTCGCAGTGTGCGACTTGAAGCACTACAAGTCTGGTAATGTGCGTCACCCCTTTTTTTTTTTCTCCTACACTCAAAAAAAAAAAACTCCGAATGATCTAGTTCGCATTACGTTGGCGCACAGAAACCGAGGTACTTTCAGGAGCAGGTGAATCGACATGTGGGAATACTCGGTGTAAATACCACTTCACCCTTTCTTCGTCTTCCAACAAAGTACTCGGACCGAAGAGGAAGAAAGAAAAAGAACCGCAATTAACAACGTTAGAGCTTCCATTCGCCTATATCGAGCACGGAGAACCTAAAAGTGCACTGGTGAAAGTCGTGCTCTGTACGAGATGTGTAAAGAAGCTGATGTGGAAAAGGAGGAAGGATAAGGGGATGAAGGAACACGGAGCTGATCTTGGATTCAGTACTACAATGGGTGGTGTGAGCGAGGATGACGAAAGTGAAGAGGAGAGGGAGGATAGAGATGAGAAGGCTGAGAGCAAGGGGACAGGAAAAGAAAAAGAAAAGGAGAAGGAAAGGATCAGAAATGAAGAGGATCCACGTCGCATGCATGCAACAGCAGAGATCAAAGAGCGCAGTAGAGGAAAGAACCGTCAGGACGAACGTGATAACTATGTGGAAAAGAATGGCCTGACCACAAGAGAACCACACTTCAGAAGACGGAATTCCCGATCTCGCTCACCGAGACGCCACTTTGATTCACACTCGCAATCATATTCGTCGTCAAGGAATTCACAATCGTATTCTAGATTGCAGAAATATAGAATAAATGAAGCATCTACCTGACACGGCTTACTCCTTATTACTGCACTTGCCAACATGTACACAATCATTCACTTTCTGTTCCTCTCTGACCTCAAAAGGCCAGACTTCTGCAGTCGCCAAACCTTCCATTTGACCTGCACTCGTCATTCCGAGCACTTTGTATTCTTCACCCATACCCAGTTGATCTGTTAAACGTTTTGCCGAATCTCGGATGGCAGCCCTCCTTGTCTCAGAGCTTGCCGATTGTGCGAGAGCGTCGACTCGTACAGAGATACCCATTCGTTCCAGGAAAGAACGTTGAGTTATTGGGCCGTGTGTCGTTACTATTGCACAAACATAAACATGAATTGATCAGGGGCTCGGAAATTGAGAGAGGGCACACCAAGATCAGACATTGCTTCTTTGAGATAAGCAAAGTCAACGTTGGCTGTTAAATCACATTCGCCTGGTCGATGGAACACGTCCACAATTTTATGTTGTTTAAAAGCCTACGAAACTCATCGGACTCACATTAAACCAAGGACCGACAGATTCCACTTACCCTGAACGAATTCCCATGAACTTGACTCCCTCCATAGTCAATGATCAGCCCACAACCTCCAACACTATTCGATTTAGGTTTGAGATCCATTATTTTGCGTCCCACCAGTGGTTCAGGCTCTTTGCGTCCTGAAACCAGTTGACCTACCTGATGTGCAAGTTTGAATGCTGCTGATGATACTTCAATTAAGGCACCAATTGGGAGACTGCGGAAACGTGGAGAGGAAAGACCCAGGAGGGTAGAGCTGGTTGTTGGTGCTGGTGAAAGAACGCGGCAGAGTTGCGGGATAACTTGGGAATTGGAGTTGGTGGATGTTGTCTGTGTTGAGATGGATATTGAGGGTTGGGTGTTAATTAAGACTTCGTGCCAACCTGTTTCTTTTCTCTATCATTGAAATCAACATATGAACGGGGCAATTGTACGAAGGCGTTGACATGAATCACGAACTTGGAGAATGTGAATCGGCAGTGCGTCGAAAAACTCGTGTGCGATGAGCATAGTGTATTGCGCTGGACTGTGTGGGACATCCGAGATTGAATGATGAAATTGGAAGTCAATATTTCGTTTCGAAGATTCAAGGGTTTGCGCCTGGATAGCGCGAAGGGCTTGACTAGTTTCAACTAGATGAACATCGATGAGGCCATGCGAGGGTAACAGTCGCGACAAGACCTAAAAGTTTTGAAATTCGTGTCACCTGAGTAAGTCTTTGGAATCTGAGCAAGACAGTACCCGTAGAATATCGTCTATGAGCGTTCCCCTTCCAGGTCCTAATTCGACAAGTCTTATATTCGGTGGACTCCCAGCATTCGCCCACTGCGACAATAGCCATATTCCAATCAACTAATGAATGACGAAAAACCGAATGATTTCTTCTGCGTGGCTTTGCCCGACGAGTAATGGGGCAGGTATGCGAAGGAACATACCTCGCCGAAGACCTGGCTAATTTCGGGACTTGTGATGAAGTCGCCTTGATAACCCAAGACTGGATTCGAAGGGTTCATGTAGTATCCATGCGTTGGATGCGAGAGGCACAGCTGCATGTACGTTGCGACCGAGATTGGGCCTGTTGACTAGAAAAAATACCCGGGCACGACGGGTTGTACAATGTGTCGTTCGTGCTGGAATAAACCTTACTTTGATGTTGTCAATGATTATTTTTTCGATGGGGGTTGGTGACCATGAGGATGTGGATTGACATCTTCTGAGTTGCGATAAACATGGCGTCCGAAGGCACCGAGAAAGGAGGCGTGGCAGGACCATAGTCAGAAGTCAGAGTCAGTAGAAAATGAAAGTCAGTAGAAAATGACTGGCCAATGGGAACCGAAGCGCCTTAGCTAAGCCATATAATTGCCAACCTAATTGAATTGTTATCTACTTCTAATCACTCGAGCACAAAAAAAAAGAAAATTGGACATCTGGTGCATCATGGCTACCCGTATGCACTGTCAGAGATTTTGATCTTGGTTGTGGCCTGATTTTAGAGCTTCATAGGTATCCAATTCGAAAACAGCAGCGACATTGGCGTCTTTTCTAAACTAACGAACAGTTATTGCCTCTGTGCCATCCAGGGCAGCACAAATTTTTATTCAGGGTTTGAGGCTGAACTCGGAGATGTTGTCCCCATTATTCATACGAGCATTGGTGGCACGCGTATTGTGGGGCGTCTCACGGCGGGTAGGCCTATATTCTTAACTTGTCTACAGACATGTCTGAAGAACAAGTAGGAAATCGCCACGGATTACTTGTTCCATCGACGACGACGGATCAGGAGCTCCAACATCTACGGAATTCGCTGCCTGACACTATAGCCATCCAGCGTGTCGAAGAGCGGTTATCCGCCCTCGGAAATGTCATTGCATGCAATGATTATGTCGCTCTCGTTCATCCCGACGTTGATCGGGAGACGGAAGAAATCATTGCGGATGTGTTGAAGGTGGAGGTGTTTCGGCAGACGATCGCGGATAATGTCCTTGTAGGCAGTTATTGCGCGATTACAAACCAGGGTGGATTAGTCCATCCCAAGACGAGTATGCAGGACCAGGATGAACTGAGCAGTTTACTCCAAGTGCCTTTGGTGGTACGTTGCGAATGATTGGATTAGAATTCTTCGACACTCACTGTATCCATGTTAGGCCGGGACGGTGAATCGGGGATCCGATGTGATTGGTGCTGGTCTTGTGGTGAACGATTGGTGTGCATTTACTGGTCTGGAAACCACAGCAACGGAGATGAGCGTGATTGAGGCGACTTTCAGTGAGTTCTTGTTGATCCTCCGGGTCGATTTGCTTTTAATGGTTCCCCAAGAACTTCAAGGCCAAAGCTCTAGTGCAGTGATTGGGGAGATGCGGGATTCTTTAATTGATAACTGGGCATAGTAGTGAAATGAAATACTTTTGTATCAGTTATTTATGAGTTTGCGATCTTCAATACTTTGTATTCTGGATTCTGATGCGCTAGGAGAGTCGCAGAACACGTGTGGCCCGAGTCGTCAGCCTCATGTTCAGCTTCTCAAATAGGCCTTGTGCCTCATCGGTGTGTTTATTGTCTCTTCCTCTGGCCTAATCCATGTCTGAGTCAGGTTTCTCTGGCGTTCTCAACGACCGCACAAGTGTGTCTGGAAAGCGTAAACCGCTACCAGCCCGTCCCAACGTTCACCAGCCAGCCTCGTCGTCCACCCACATCACCCTTGCACTGCAGCACCAGCAACTTCAAAAACTCAGTTTCTCGGAGAGATATCCAGAACCTGATCCTACAGACCCATTCGCGCCTCTTTGGGTGCTTCGGAATCGTACATCTAGTGCCCTACATAGGGAAGGACCACCCATCCTTGGACATTTCCTGCAGCCCAGGGGCACGGACGACTTTGGCATTCGACAACCCGATCGACGTCGTTCAATATCCTACTTTCAGACACTCTCTGCATCAAGTGTAGCAGAAGGAGCATGCTCGTCGCATGCTTCCGATCGTGGTCATGATGTCGTCTCTACGAGATTGCAACGCACCCATAGCATAGATACTCATTTCAGAAACAAGGGCAAGGACAACCTGAGTTTCCTTTCAAAACCAAGGCGGCAGTCCACGAAGCCTACGCCACTCTCTCAGGTCACTGCTCTAGCCACACCCTCGGTTTCTAGAGGTTCTGTCGGTCCTGCTATGGCCATTACAACCATTTTACCCAGTGATCCTCCAAAACCGCTCACTGCTGGCAGTAGCGGCACGGATAGCGATACCACGCCCGTTGGACTTTTGGATGTAGATGTCACCCCTCGTGCTGCGGCGCAGTCTACACATCAAACGCCACACGATCAGCAGCCGTCATGTTCGAGGACACGAACAGGCTCAACCGACAAACTTACACGCTTCCTCAATGCACGTAAAATGAGCCAACATGGCTCCAGTTCTCACAATGCTCGAACATCTATTATGGATATTAATCGAATACGCAAAGCTTCCATTTCTCCTCCCATATCTGTCACTGCTGTGTGGGCTAGTCATAGCGGAGAACTCGCACCTATCAAGGATGGTCCTTGGCAGCAGAATGGCATATCAACGGTTACTGCTGTGCCTGACACTCCCGAGGTCATCTCATCGCCACGTCCGCCACTGGAGTCGTGTGACGAGGTTGCGAAACAAGGTCTGGATCCGCTAGAAGTGGTACCCTGCCTCCCATTGTCACCTATTCCCGATTCGGTCCCGGAAAAAGTACTGTACCAACCTACTACTATCGCACCCTCACCACTTGCCTTCCACTCCTCGACTTCCCCAACCCAAGCGCATACCGAGGAATCCAATTCAACATCTTCCTTCGTTCATGTCCCTACGGCCATGTCCTCTCCCTCCCTCGCCCGCCTTGCCACTTCTCAGGCCCAGGCGAACATTGCCTCGTCAGCGACTGTGAAAATTAGACGGACAACTTCTCGACCAATGTCAAAGCTTTCATTACCACTTGGCCACTCCGCTTCTCCGTCATCGCTGACCAGTCCTTTCGCCAATACACTATCGAGTGTCTTAAAACAGCCTGACATAGGGGAGTGGGATATTCCTACTCTTCATTCCTTAACGAAAGCAGCATCTTTACCTGTCATTGCTGAATCAGGCGTTCGCATTACTTTTGGCACGCTCTTTGCGCAGCAGAAAATTGTTGTATTGTTCATTCGACATTTCTGGTGTCCTTTATGCCAAGATTACATGACATCGGTGGCTTCTCTCACTCGTCAGCTCGGATCCGAAGCAATCTTGAGTCCTGGATATGGTGAGGACAATACGGGACAGGATGAGAAGTTCGTCGGCATCGAGAGCGAATCGGGAAAAAGCGGACCTGTCAAACTGGTCGTAATTAGCAATGGATCATACACAATGATCGGGAAGTACAAACAAATCTTTGGCCAGGGCGCCATACCATTAGATGTGTACACCGATCCTTCGTTGGCTGTTTACACTGCCCTGGGAATGGGGAAAGATCCAGCGAGTTTGCCTGAGTATCCGTATCTGCGTTCACATGGGAGGTCAAAAACCCATAGCCTCGGCGTCCAGGATCTCCCCGCTGTATGCAAATCCCATGGTATCTCTTGTTCGGGGGGTGGTATTGGTAGTGAAAAGGAAAAGGTGAGGACTAAGAGTGGGGGATATGTTCGACACGGATTGATGGGAGGTATTGCGATGGTTTTCGTTAGAGCTCTGAAGGTTGGTATGCCTGTATGGGAGAAAGGAGGGGATTTGAATCAATTGGGCGGGGAGTTCGTTTTGGGGCCGGGGTTAGTGCTCATCATTGATTGTCTTTGAGTGTATTGTTGACATGAGTGCGACAGACTGGGATGCACTTATGCGCACAGAATGCGGACTACCAAAGACCATGCGCCATTTGAGGATGTCCTTCGTGCTGCTGGTGTCACCGTACCTGCCCCTCTGACTCGTGCACTTCCTTCCACAAAACAAGACAAACGCTTGGAGAAGCACGACCAAGTCAAGAAGCACAAGCCCCTACGAAAATCTCGTCCATCAATCGGTAACCCGATTAATCAAGTGACACCGCCAACAAGAGCCCATGCAAGGGGGCAAACAATTGACGTTGTATCTGCGCCAATAGCGGAGGTTCATTTGTCCTTCACGGTTCCTGTGACGGCGTCGACCCTCCAGCTTCCATATGATACAGAAAGAGGGAAATCAAAGAAGAGAAATAGCGCAAAAATGTCAACTGTTGGTGTCATTTCTGATCTCGGGATGGTTGGATCCGTCGTGCAGTCGAAGACATCACAACCCAAGCCGAACGACAACCAAGTTGTTTCTGTCGGCCACATGTTCTCCGCTCCCTTGCATCCACCTGAGCAGGCCATCTACAATTATACCTTCCCACAACGGAATTCTGACTCATACTCTCCCTCGCTCGCTGCTCCGGACTTGAAGATTACAGAGACTCAACCGACGGAAGACCGTCATCGCAGTCTTCAGAAAATCAAGGAAAAGAGAAACGCTGGAAGGGGTCTGAGTCAATTCGACGAGCGACATGTGAACACCGGTTCTATGTCCCTTGTCAAACCAACCTTCATGTCCGTTTCGGATTCAAGAACAAGATCTCATTCGAGACGTCGATCTCATTCACATTCTTCTTCTTCTTCTCCTTCGAACTTGTTACCTTCCAAATCTCTCTTGCCTTCACGCTCCATTGAGCCCATTACCCACTCTCGGTCTTCAACAGCGTTGTCCTCCCAGATTCAATATCGTAGGGTTTCCATGGAGAGAACTAGGTCACGGACAAGGAATGGAAGTATGAGTGGGACGAGTGTCAGAATGGAAGATGAGAGGGCTGTTCATTCTGATTCGGGTATGACCATGATGCAGAGCGAGAGGAGGAGGAGGAGGAGGAGGAGGAGTGTGAGGAAGAGTGTGAGGAGGGGAGACTTTTGTGAAGTTAGGTACCATGATGACGATAATGATGATGATACCGTTTTGTTTGGGAGGGAGATGGGGATGAAGAAAGTCAATTTGAGTCGAGATTATCTTGTGCGTCGTGAGGTGCAAGTGTAGAGAGAAGGGTGCTGAGGCCAGACATGCTTTTTTTGATGTTGAGATAGTATCAGATAAGACTGTGACGCATCAGTGGTGTGTTCCTTGTCTGTTCAATTGTAGATGTAGACATTGTTGGATCCTTCTCATATCTATATCTATATCTATATCCATTTCTTTTGACTGCTGGGCTGGCTCCTCCGAATTGCTTACATTTTTGTGGTATTTTTTTTATTAATGGCTGGGAGTTGTAGTGGTGCAAACATGCTAGCCTTGCTTGGTAGTACACCTATGTCGATTCCCAGACAACTCTCAAATGACAATGGTACACCCAAAAACATTGAGAACGCGCGTGTATGAGTTGTGACGATTAACAGAAAACATTAACATGACCAGAAGATACAAGTACCAGTAAGGCCGGATACGAGCATGCGTTCTACAGCAGAGGTTTCCCCTCAGAGAGAACCTCATGCAAAGTACAGAGGAACAGAGATCGACCGGGTCAGAAGGATTTACGGGTGGCCCGAGAAGAAAACGGCAAGATCTACATCGCTATCTCGCACTTGAGCTTGAAAGTATCAATAGGAGTGAAAACCCATCTAAACGTCGCAGTGGATGATCTCAGGCGATTGGCCCGGCGCCAACATCAACTATTTGAGAGATGTGAGTTTGACCTGTCGACATCGGAGCATGAACCAACATACCTTGAGCGTTTGAAATGACGTATATGCGCAACACACGAGTCCAAAAACGATCATGGCATAATCAGCTGCCTTCTGCCTTCTCGTCCTAGCGCAAGTCTTGAGGTGCAACATGGCTGGATAAACATAACACAGTGGGATACTGAATTGTCAGAGGTAGAATTGGCGATAGTCAATTTTCATTCAAAATGATATGGAGGTGAGATCCATACCAGGCGAAGCACCCCACAAATGCGACAAACTTGTCTAGATCCTTTGCACCAAACGAACTGATCATCGAAGTGAACAGGACCAAAGCAAACCTGAAAAGATTCTTCGTCCACTTGACTTGCATGTTGCCCTTTCCGCTCTTGGTGAACAAACCATTCTCAATAATACGGATCGCCGGAAAAAGTTGCAGTGGAATCGACAGGAGAATGGCAAGCGCGTATAAAAATTGTACCTGGATAAATCAGATGTCAAGGATAGTGTCATACAAGGAACAGACTTACAGTTAACACCATCTTACTCTTGGGATCCAAGTTCACAAGCACAACTGTATGGATGTCCTTGCCAAAGGTAAGATAAGCGAGCGCACCTGCACCTCCATAGAGAACTAATGATATTTATTACCAATGAATCAAAAAATCAAACCACACTTACTGGTTAAAAAAAACATCACACCAGTCAGGACTTTAGGAAGTTTCTGTGGTTCTTTCATGGCATCCGTAATCGGAATAATAAGCCCAATACCCTCAAAGGAGAATACGGCAGTCCTAGGGTTGATGATACCGTTAGACTCCAACTACAAAGGTGATAAGAATATCTCAACGCTGACCCAATGAACAGAGGGAAGTCAGTCGGGTTAAACATTTTAATTTCACCCATACCCCTTTTTGCAACGAGGAGTATCTCACTTCCAAAGATATAAACCAGCCCTGCGAAAATGAATACATCTGCAATGAGAGCCGCGGTACTCAATTTTGCGATATCTCGAATGAGGGCGAAGGGAAGGAAGATGATAAGTTGTAAGTAGATGAAAACTTGAACCTCGTAAATCCTCAAGCAGTCAGAGACAGCCATGGTGAATGCCTACATCAAGAAAATCAGTCAAAAGGGTGATTTCAAGTGAAGACACCCAACCCTGAAATTCTCAGCAACAAATATGGTATAGGTCGCCACAAATCCAAGTTGAGATATGACAATAGAAGCGAGAATAGTATATCGAAACCAAGGACCATAGAGGACTCCTCCAATATCTAGGCTAAGGATAAGCGCCAGAAATAATGTATCCATAGTTTCACATACCACCAAAACTGCCGGGGACGACGACCTTGGCTTTTGCAAGTAGGAGGAAAGAGTACAAGGAAATGATAGAAATTAAAACGAAAACCACTAAAGAGAACAGGAGGCCACCGTTGTAAAAACTAAAGATCATTGAGACAGTGAAGGAAATCATGACTAGACCACCCACGCTTTGCCTAAGAACAGCACACCAGTTCCAATAAAAGATTTAAGAAGCTAAAACATGTTGTGAAGTGACAGCATGTCTTTTCCCAGGAACCGGGGGACTTACCATGAGTACAGCTTGTGTGACTGTTGCACTACCATGATGAGGGCCAGCCGAGCCCTTACGCTGCCTTGAAAGCGATCTGGAACGAGAGAGGGCAGAATTAAACCTACCCCTCAAAAGAGGAGTGTGCTCTGTAGGCTCAGTAACTTCTTGACTAGAACCGGCAAGTTGTTCCTCGTCTTCCCCCTTTTCTTCATCTTCATCTTCATCTAGATCTTCACCAGCCTGTAAGTTGGTAAGCCAAGTTGACGAATGCGACAATGATTGTGGCGTACAAAATGCCCGAACAACAACAGGAAATCTATGAAATTATTGAGCATCTGAGGTTCTTCAGTACCTTGTTCATTTGCGCGGAGTTTTACATAATTCCGTCGAAAACCACCCGGTTCATGGATGTGTTCAAATGCAGGATCAGGCTGATGGGAAAGGCCAGCGAATGAAATAGAACGAGTGCGGCCTGCCTGTCGACGCTGATCGGCGTGCCACTTATACACATCGTGACTCAATTACGAGGATCAGTCCTAGCTGGTGGAATTGACCAATAGTGGTAATAATAAAACTCACGTTATGTCCGCCCCTGGAACATCATAGAGTATAGGAAATGTGTCTGAATTCTCCCTAGCCTTTCCCGTGTCTCTAGGGACAGTACTGTGTCGAGACGAGGGTCTCGAATGTATCGAGGCTGTCTCGGAGGCTGAAAGAGCGGTTCTAAATGGCTCAGTATTTGCTGCTCCTTCTTCCCTCGACCTAAGGTGTCGTGCCAAGACTTTGGCCTTTTCCTCGTCAGGAAGCTCATCAGGGTCAAGGTGAAGAGGTATCTCAGTATTGTTCGTCTTCCTGAACCCAGAGATACCACCGTCTACTGATGGGCGCATGGATGACGGGATAAAATCAAGAGTAGGCTGACTCTGGGAAGTACCGTCTGCGGCAGCGATGTTCTGACCTGTTGTACCACGGGGTGGAATATTGGCGACCGGAGGAGTACTAGTATATTGGAAGGCCCGGGAATCTGGGGTACCAGTGGATGGGGCCGTGAAGCTGGATGGAGCAGCGCGGAAGTTCTTAATGCTCACAGGAGAGGACATGGTGGAGTGATACAAGGAGCTGGACTTGAGCTGGACTTGTGCTGCACTGAGGATCAGAGTGCGCACGTCACGTCATGACGCTAACCAAGTCACGGCGCCTCACAAGGATATAATACTAGAGGCATAGAAAGGAGACGCACTCAGTGCACACCGTCCCCGCCTGTTCTCAAAATCACAGCAATCAAATGGAACACCCAGGGAAACTGTATTGCATTCACTAGAACCGACCAGACTGCTGCCGCAGTCCTTCCCTTCGCCTCTGAACTCCCAAATA
>JAJOHK020001909.1:0-11219 GCA_022457215.2 Leucocoprinus gongylophorus
GTTTTCTGCCTCCATCAGTTTCCTCCTAATTCCTCTGTTCATTCCTCTCTTAAACTCCTCTACCAGTGGTCTTCCTTTATAACCGCTACCCCTTGCTGCTCTCTTAAACTCCTGCACAAACTCCTCCATTGTTCTGCCTCCTTGTTCTATCTTTCTTAACTCCGCCGCCTTCACCGACTCTTCTTCTCCTCCTCCAAATTCCTTCCTTAAACTTGTTAAAAATTCTTCCACCGAGTTGTATTCCACTTCCCCTGCCTCTAGTTTCTCCATCATGTTCTCCTTCCATACATCTGCCGATCCCCCCTGCACATATGACAACACCCACTGTACTTGCTCTTCTACCATTGACCCTCTCAACTTCATCCTCAAAAACAATCTACATGCCATGATAAAGCCTCCTACTTTCCCTGCTTCTCTATTGAAGATAGCCGGTTTTGCCACCTCCATATGAGATCCCCTGTTGGATCCCCCTGTTTCTCCTCCTACTCCTCCCTGTGCTGCAAGCAGGGCCTGAATTTGTGCCTGTATTACAGCCAACTGCTCCTGTTGCTACCAGATAATTTCATGTAAATTGATTTGACTCATATTGTAGGAGGGCAGTGAGTCAATTGATGGTGATTGTGATGGTGGTGGTAGTGTGGGTGGAAGTGGTAATGTGTATAATGGAAGAGTAGAACCTGTGCTGGTCTCACTCTCAGACTCATACTTGGATGACGACAGAATTCTCAGTAGGTAATAGCAAGTTCTCTTCTTGCCCTGCCTATACTGTTTACTGACTACTTAAAGTCTACCGACTACTGCCCTAATGAAAATGTAAATGATTTTGACCTAAGAAGGTCGTTCTACTCTAAGCAAGTGTTTTAAAAACAACCTGCTGTTCCTTTGTGTAGACACACCACAAGTGGATGTGTAGTACAAGGCTGATACATGAAAAAAAGGTAAAGAGCACATCCATAAAAGGTAGTACACTCAAGGTACACTAGTGGGCTTTAGTGCAGATGAGCAGCCAAACTTTCCCTGTCTGGCTAGTATATCCCTTATGCCTAAGGTCCAGCAGTACTCTTCTTGACTAAAGGTCGGTGTTGACCTTCAGTTGAGGATGATAAGGAATAAGAGAAAGGGTAAAGGGATTCAAGGGCTAGTGTTAAGCGGTTGAAGGTTTGGAATCGAGTTCTAATGTTATGAATCAAAGCTCAAAGAGTTAAGCAATGAAACAACTCTTGTATTAAGTAACACAAGAGAACTCGATAGAGTTCTTAGTACAAAGTAGTCTACCTTATATACTACTACTCATAGTCCATGCTCACTGCTGTGCATCCTATCCTAATGACCATGTATATGACATGAGGCCAACATGTGTTGTCCCTGTTGTATGATGTCACTTTATTCCAGAACCTTCTACTCCATTCTCCCAAGTCTTGTGATTAGTCTTGTGACTTTGCCATCAACTTGTGACTGATGTGACAGTGTGACAGATAAACCCTGACCTGATTTGTTCTAAAAATAGAAAAGAAAAATAAAAGAAAATAAAAAATGAAGTCTACCGTCAATAATCTTGATATATATGATATAGGCTAGAGTAGTCTAGAGCAGTCTAGAAGGATCGGAAAGAGTCTAGAGAAGAGTTAGAGTTAGAGATGACATTAAGGAACAATGATTCCTCATGATGTACACATAGTATACATATGTATGACAGAGATTAAGAAGTATAACGTCAGAGCACATGCATATAGCATGGTGGCCTTAGTAATAAGACATGAGGTAGAGGCATGGATATAAGGGCTAGTAGATATTGTTGTAGCATGGACCATGTTGTATTTATATAAATAGAGGAGCAATGTAGTGAGGGCTCCTTATCGAGTTCTTTTGTAATCCCCACTACTAGATAGCCTTCTGTGAACTTTGCTGAAGTAAGCATACTACAAGTGCCATTCCAGCGAGTGGTTGCTACAACAGATTGGTAGTGTAATAGTAGCTTGAATAGTCTTGTTTGTATTAGACTTTGCACAAACTTTATATATCTGATAAGATTTTTGACTTCATCTGTTATAAACCTTGTTTTTGATGATGAAGATGTCATCATGGAAACCTTGTATAGCTTGATCAGTATTACTTCCTTATCTTCAACCTTTCCTTCTTCTTTCTTCATTTCTTCATCAATATATAACTCTTAGATCTCCCAAATATTATCATTCACATATTTGTTGCCTTTTTCTTTATATCAATCCAATTTGTTGGCTAACATCCTCTAGATCTGGAATACTTGTTCATCTATATTACTTTAAACCAAGTATCAAAGGTCTCCTGATATTTGAGCAATATTTGTGGCATTCATTGTTCTGTTGTTGATACTTGCCATTAGAATGGATTCTTCTACTTCCATTATTGTTGTATTCACTTCTTTTGCCAACTTCTTGATATTCTTTACCATTCTCTGCACATCTATCATTATCTCCAACCCCTTCAATGTCTTGTAATATAACCTTGTCCAATCTTCTCTTTTCCTCTTTATGACTTGAGCCTGGTTCATATTGTTTAATTTCCTAGAGATGTATGGATTTGGGAATGCAGGTGCCATAGCATAGTTGTTGTTGTTAGAGATTTGAGAAGACATTTGTTCATATGAATGCTTTTAAGAGTTCGAGTAATTTCTTTGAGCTATTAAAATGGGCTTTTACCCCCCTCTTTATAGGTTTCAACTCAAACACCTTGCCCAATAATCTTCTATTGCCTCTTTTGCATGAGACAACCCTGTTTCTGCTATCCATTGGTTATGTTCATCTCCATAGCCCTTCTAATGTACCAGGTATTGTGTCCCTCTTCCATGTTTTCTATGCTTTCTGACTTCTTCCACTTCATATTCCTCTTCTTCATTGATAATTGTCAGTGGTGTTGTAGCAACCACTTATCACAAAGACAAATGATCACACAAGCGGTAAATCTCTTAAGTTGGATATCAAGTGGGAAGTTCACAAGAGAACTCGACAAGGAGCCTCTGCTAAATTAGAGTCTTATATATACTAAATACACCTGGTCCATGCTACAACCTCATATCTGCCTTATTTTTTACTCAAGGCTACCATATTGTATACATATACCCTAACATCATCTTCTAAATCTTTCTACTATGTTCTAGGCTTATGATGTCACACCATGTGACATGTCATGTGACTGTGATGTCACATGCCCCTTCATCATCACTAAAAGAAAAAGAAAAAGAAATTCAAAAGAAAAGAAATATAAAATCAAGAAAAATAGATAGAAGAAAAAGAAAAATGTTAGTTTCCAAAGCATTCCATAACAAGTGGAGGTGTTGGATCCTTGTGTTATCCTTTGAACTTTGGCTCCACACATCATGTCACAAGGTCCTCATTGAAAACATTATGAATCATCCATCCTTCCAGAAGTTCCAGTTGAAATGCTCCTGAACCAATGTCTTTTGAGATCCTAAAAGGTCTATATCTTTTATTGTCCAACTTCTTTGAGGGTCGATTCAATTGGATATTCTTGTTTTCCAACCACATATTGTCACTAACCTTCAGTTCTTGAGGATTTCTTTTCTTCTTATCGAATTGCTTCTTTATATTTTTCTATGCTTCCTCTATTGCTTTTGCCATCTGTTCCCAACTTTTCTGTGTTCCAATCAAGAATTCTTCTACTCATGGAATTCCCATTTGAACCATGAGGTCCTCTTTCTAAGGATATCTTCCAAAGTTTAATTCGAATGATATCCTTCCCATTACCACATGTTTCTTGTCATTATACTGAAACTCTGCTGCAGCTAGCTAATCTGTCCAGTTATCCTGTTGATAATTCATGTAATGTTGTAAGAACGTTCCTATCTCCTGGTTTATTCTTTCTGTTTGACCATCTGTTTGAGAATGGTATGCTGTCAATAGTTGTCTCTTTATCCCTAGCACTTTTGTGAATTCCTTCATAAACTTTGATGCAAATTGTGGCCCTCTGTCACTAAAAATCTTCTTAGGTACTCCATGTAACTTCCATATGTTGTTCCTATAGATTTTTGCAATTCCTTCCAATGATATATTTGTCATTGTTGCCTTTAGTCAAATCATCTTTGTGAATCAGTCCACAATGACTACTATAGTGTCCATTCTGTTTGATTTAGATAAGGGTCCAATGATGTCTATACTGATTTCTTGCCATAGTCCTTGTGGAATTTCCAGTGGATGTAATTCTCCTGCCTTTCTTTGGTGTTGAACTTTATTTTTTTGGCATTTAAAGCATCTCTATACATATTTCTTAACATCTTCCTTTAGTTCTGGCCACCAGTAGGTCCTCTTAAGTAATTCCAGCATCCTGTATTGTCCTGGATGACCCACATCCACTGAGTTGTGATTTTCTTTTAGAATTTCCTCCCTGATCTTCTTGTTATTTGGAATATAGATTCTTCCTTCCATGTATACCACTCCATTTTCTTCCCATGTCAACCTGTCTTGTTTCTCCAGCACTTGGACCACTTCCTTTTCTCTCATATTATTTTTTTGAATTCTCTTGAGTACATCACATTCTTCTGCTGTCATTTTTCTTCCTATCATAGTGATTTCAGCTGTCGTTTTTCTTGACCATAGTTCTTCCTTCAGAAGTTGCACATCCTTGTTGTCTTCTTTCGTGTTGACTTGATCTTTTCTCAAAAGAATATCTGCCTTAGTATTCATTTTCCCTGGAATGTGTTGTAGTATGAAGTCATAGTCTTGTAACTTCAAATACCATCTTACTTGTCTCCTGTTTAGCTTGTGAGGTTTCCAGATATATTTCAGGTTTTTGTGGTCTGTCCAGATTTCAAATATTTTCGCTGCATCCAGTAAGTACTGTCTCACTTGGTTAGAGCCTCCACTATTACCAGTAGCTTCTTGTCATAGATTTTGTAGTTTCTCTTTGCTAGTTACATTGTCTTTGATAAAAATGCTATTGGTTTCCACTTCTCATCCTGTTCCTGAGATAGTACTTCTCCTATAGCATGTCCTGATGCATCTGTTTTTACTTTGAATTTCCCTTCTCTTCTGAATAGCGATAGTACCAGCTGACTCATTATCTTTTTCTTGAGCTCTTCAAATGCCTTCTGATGTTCTTCTTCCCATTTCCAATCTTTCTTGCCTTTTAATTTGTTTAATGGCTTTGCTGTATGGCTGAAATTTTGGATAAATCACCAATAGAAGTTTACAAACCTAAGAAAGCTTTCTACATCTTTGACCTTTGCCAGTGTCCTCCATTCCTTTACTGCCTTTATCTTCTCTTGTTCTATCTTGACTTGTCCCTTCCCTATAATGACTCCTAAGATAGGTATTTCCTCCATGTTGAAGTCACATTTTGACCTCTTGAAACACAAATTGTGTTTCTCTGCTATCTTTAAGAACCTGACCATTCTTTCTTCCAGTTCCTTCATGGTTTTAGCCAGTATTATGAAATTGTCCATGTAGTTTGCCAGTACTCCTTTATACAGTAACTCTTGGAAAATACTGTTCATCATTCTCTGGAATGTCTCTGACAAATTGCATAGTCCGAAGTACATAACTTGGGGTTTGAATAATCCTTTGTTGATTAAGAATACAGCTTTCCATTTGTCCCCCTCCTTAATTCGAACATTGTTGTACCCTCAGATCAGGTCCAATTTATTGAAGTATTTCACCTTCTTAAGCTTGTCGATTACTTCTCCGATTAGAGGCAATGGTATTTTGTTCTTTATTGTGACCTGATTGAGTTTCCTATAGTCTTGAATCAGCCATAATGAACTGTCTTTCTTTGGAATATAAAAACATGGCGTTGCATATCTTGATTTTGACTCTACTATTAAGCCTACTTTGAGTTGTTCATCCAATCATTGATTTAAAGCTTCTTCTTTCTTTAGTATTATCACATAGGCTTTGACATTCAGTTTCTTTGGAGCTTCTTCCATAAGATTTATTTTGTGATCTCATTTGTGTCTCTCTGGTAGCTTTTTAAATTTCTTTTTGTTAAATAAATGCGTAAAAGGTCGAATGTAGTCTAGTAAATCCTCTGGATTTGTCTTGTCTGGTTTTTTGCCAATTTCTCCATTATCTTGTTCTTTGGTATCCATATTTTCCATGGCCTTGGCTCTTCTAGTCTTGAACTGTATGTCTTTATGTTTCATTGTACAGCTTCCTAGACATCTTGTAAACCTGATAGTGCCATTTTTCCAATTGACTTCTGGGTTGTGTTTAACTAGCCAGTCATGACCCAAAAACATATCTGTGCTGTTTAAATCTGTTATTGCTGCCTCTAGTGTTTCTTTATGCTCATTGATTTCAATTTCTAAAGATACCACCTTTGTTACTTCTCCATTCTTTGTTCCATCTGTATTGAAAACTTCAAATGAGAAGTCTATTAGTTTCATTTGGATTCTTCTATCCTTGACCAATTGTTTATTAATTCCTATATGTATGCATCTGGAATCCACTAATGCCTTGACCTTTAATTTCTTGCTATTCTTCATCTTCATGTCTACTTGCACGTTTAATTCCCATTTTCCCTTGCTATTTCAGCAATTTAGAATAATGTATTTATTCTGGGACTTTGCATGGGAGATCTTTTGTACCATGCCTACTTGAGATCTTTGCCAAAACCCTTCTCTTTCTTCTCATCTTCATTGTTTGATCCTTCCTGGACCTTTTTCTTCTTCATTGTCTGCTTTTCTTTACAGTCTCTAGCAATATGTTCTTCCTTGTCACATTTGAAGCATGTCCTGGTTTCTCATTCTTTCTTCTTTGCTTGGAATTCCTTTGCCATGTGTCCATACTTATTACAGTTGAAGTACTTTGGCTTCTCATTTTAAAATTCTCATTGAACCTTCCAATATCCATTGGTTGTCCTTGTCCTCTGTATGTTACTCTGGTGCTTGTCTTGTAATCATGGCATCCTTCTGTAGATTTGTATTCTTGTCCAACTAATATTATTGCCACTTTCCACTCCTTGAGTAGCTCTGGCATAATGTCACAAACTTCATTCAACTTGTATCTCCACAACCAGTGGACCAATTTTCACAAACTAAGTTATACTGAAAAGCCCCAAATGAGGACTATCTGTACATATGCAGGATGTACAAAAGTGACAACAAAAGACTGAGATATCAGGCCATCAGTAGCTATAAAAGCTTTGTCTACTAATATCTCATGAATGGCTGAATGGATTTACATGATTAAACTTGCTTTGGAAAGTGCTCATCAATTTGTTTACAATGATATATGATGTATCACAAGGCAATAAGTATTGGTAGAGATACAAGCATATCAATGTAGTGACATAATTAGTTATCTTCTAAAATTAGCCTGACAGCTGCTATAACAGATAACAGCTCCCATCAGGTATGAGTTTTGATCATGTGATGGCAACAGCTTGTGCATGAACTATCACTCTTTTATATATATACCTCTATGTCTAAAAGCTAGACCTCAGACTTAACAATGTCAATTATTCCTGTTAATACTTTTCATCATCTGTCAGTCATCATCTCCTTATACTGAACTCCTGAAACACTATTCAGCCCAAGTATCACAACCAGTGAGTATCTTATTTGTGATACATGGCTATTGGCAGATATTCTAATATTGTCTCGATGATGTCTTGTTGTATATTCTTCTTTAGTAAGAAAATTGCATGTAACTCATCTGTATCTGCCTTCATGGCTAGTGTGTCAAATTCAATCATGAAATCCACCGTGTTCTTCTTTCCTTGCTTGAAAGTTTCTATCTTCCATTCAGTATCTGCTGCTTTTATTTTATCACTGAATATAGTCTTGATCTCCCAAACAAATTCTTCCCAATCCTAGGTTCCAGTTTCTTTGTCTAACTCATCAAGCTTTCTCTGTGTGTAAATGCCTGATACACTGTTATGATCTTAAGTCCTTAGAGTAAGACAAAAGAACAACTCTTGTATTGAGTAACATAAGAGAACTTGATAGAGATCTCCTTACAAACTAGTCTACCTTTTATACTACTATCAATGGTCTGTGCTCACTACTGTGCACTCTATGCTAAATGACCATGTGTAGAACATGAGGTCAATATGTGGTATCCATGTTATATGATATTATTTATTCTAGATCTTTCTACTTTATTCTCCTAAGTCTTGTGACCAATGTTGTGACCACACCATCAGATTGTGACTGAGGTGACAGTGTGACTGATCACTTCTGACCCTAACCCTAGCTGTTCTAAAAATAGAAAAATAGGAAATAAAACAAAATAAAAATAAAAATAAAAAATAAAATAGAGAATCCAAGTCCACCATTTGTGAACTTGACATACATCTCCTCTAAGGTGAGCTAAGATCGCCATGATCCTGTTATTGGTCTCTATGACCCTGTTACTCTTGAGGAATAATCTTATCCCTCTTCACCAGTCTTCAAATTTCATTTGGTCACTGTCAAACCACTCTGGGTCCAGTACCATATTCTTTGGTATTCCTGCCTGTATGTTCTTGCTGATTCCTACAGCTGCTGGTGTTGGTGCTGATGACATTTCTGTGTCCATTCATTCACTTGAGACTTCTTCTGTGATCTGTAAAGATCCTAGTTCTTCTGACAATGCCTCAATATCATTTGTCCTTCTAGAACTCATCTTGGTTCTTCTTTGTAGGTTATCCTACACATGTTTCATTCTCAATAGATAACTTCTGCCTAGTTTCCTCTGTATGCACCTCTCTTGCAAGGTAAGCTCATTAATGCTTTACCAAATGTTATAACCT
Organism: Leucocoprinus gongylophorus; assembly: GCA_022457215.2. NCBI lineage: Eukaryota > Fungi > Basidiomycota > Agaricomycetes > Agaricales > Agaricaceae > Leucocoprinus > Leucocoprinus gongylophorus. Next base: position 8,725 of record JAJOHK020001909.1, read on the forward strand.
TAAGTTAGAGCTCAGGTTGCACTTAGGCAAAGACTTGAGAGAAGTCAAGGGAAGTTGTATAAGTGGTAAAGTGTAAGGATACAGAATAGTTGTTATGGAACGCTTTGGACATAAACAATTTTATTTTATTTTCTTTTCTTTTTTCTGATTTTACTTTTCTTTTTCTTTATTTTTTTTTTCTTTGGAGATAATGAAAAGGGCATGTGACAAGGAAGTCACATGACAGGTCACATGATGTGACGTCATAGGCCTAGAACCTGGTAGAAGAATCTAGAAGGTGACGTCAGGGCACATGGAGTATGCATGGTAGCCTGGAGTAAGAAGTGAGGCGAGTATGAGGTTGAAGCATGGACTATAGGGCAGGTTTAATTATTAGTAGCACGGACCATGAACCATTTGTATAAATAGGACCATAATTAAGAAGAGGCTTCTTGTCGAGTTCTCTTGTGAATTCCCACTTGATAATCCTACTTTGAGATTTTACTACTTGTGTTGTCATTTATCATTTTGATAAGTGATAGCCACAACAATAGTATCTATGCTATATATACTAGTATGGAATGAGAAAACAATATACAGTACATGAGACATATAAATAAGATAACATAAGGAGACTATGAGGATAAAGCAAAGTTGTAGTATCTACTACATGAGGTACTGACTGAGACTACTACAGCGCAGCCAATTGTGTCATCATACCCTTTGCCCTTCTCCATGCTGTATTCTGGAGGCATCAATTGTAACATTGTATGGAATTACACAAGAGAACTCAATAGAGAACTCTGTATAAGATAGTCCACCTTATACACCTTTCTACATAGTCTGTGCTAGCTACTGTGCACCCTACCCTAAACTATCATGTGTAAGCTTTAAGGTCAACATGTATTATAGATATTGTATGACATCATTCTTCCAGAATATTCTCAATCCTTTTATGTGTTTCATGACTTGTGACTGTCACTAACTCTAACCTTAAGTTCTAAAAATGGAAAAATAAAAAATAAATCAAAAGTAAAATAAAAATGAGAAAGGAAAATAAGAAAAACTAAGTCTATCTCTTGCAATTCTAACAGTTATGACTTAAGACCAAGTATAAAAGAAAAAACTAATATTGCTTAGTACAAAAGAACTTGGTAAAGTTCCTAGTATAGATGTATCTACTTTATATCTCTGGTGCATAGTCTGTATGTACCTATATTTAGCCTACTCTAAATATTATAAGTTTATATTAATAAAGTTATTATTTTTTATAGTGTATGATATCACTTTTTAGTTATATTATATGATATTGTGACTATGACAATGATGTGTATGACCAGCTGGTGATGGTTGTGACTGTCACATGTGACATCACTCTGTTTCTTCTTTACTAAGTTCTAAATAAGAAGCAGAAGAGAAAAGAGATAAAAGAGTTAAAGTAAAAATAGAAAAGACTTTAAATAAGAGAAGAGAAATGAAAGAAAACAAGTCTACTATCTTTGATTTTGACAGTAATGAGAGTAAGAGTTGATTTAACACAAATTTTCTAGAAATGGTACTCAACAGAGCTAGTAAGCTTAAGAAGAGTAGTAACAAAGTTAGCTATTGCTATTAATGAAGTTAATCAGTATGAGTTAGGAAGCAAATGTAGCCAGCTAAAGCATAGCCATTCAACCCAAATAGTAATAAGCTATTAGCATATATAAGATGTAAGAGAATTCTGTAGACATGAAGTAATTTAAGATCAGCTTAATCTATAATAGGCTTAGAAGCAATAAAATATCAGCTGACTAGTAAAGTTAATCAAGCTCTTCTCATTGATAGAAAGCAATCTAAAAAAGCTGTCATAATACACTCAAACTCTAATATTTTATTTTAATTTTCATTTCTTTTTATCTATTTTCCTTGATTTGATTTTCCTTTTTATTTTCTTTGATTTTCTTTTCTTTGTTCTTTTTGGACAATAAAGAGGCATGTGACTGTGGTCACATAACACATCATATAACATGATGTTATAAGCCTAGATTCTAAAAGAAGGGGCTAGAAGAATGATATCAAGGTATATGTTAATAGTATATTCATCTCATAGTATATATATTGTGTACTCATAGATGATACATGGACTTGAAAGTAGCATATTTATTGCTAGCACAGACTATCTATGTATCATATAAATAGTATAGGAATACAGTAGGAACTTCTTGTTGAATTCTTTTGTAATCTCCACAAGATATTTCACTCTTGAGTTTGCTTTAGGGGTTTATTAGTCATCTTGACTAGTGATTGCTACAACAAAAGCACTAACTAGAGATCAAGACAATCAGAACTCATAATCTGTTGGAAGAAACAAAATACATAGCAGTATGATACAGTGTAGACAACTGATAATCACTTTCCAATAGTAAGTTCTATGATAGTGAGCTTGGAGATACAAGTGACAATGAGAACAACATGATAGTATATGATTAACCTATGTGTAAATTTTCACATTGACTACCTAATCAGCCAAGCTATTG
>JAJOHK020001910.1:0-11218 GCA_022457215.2 Leucocoprinus gongylophorus
ATGTGATGTGTAATATCACACTAAACCCTAATTTTAAGTCTAAAAAATAAAATAAATAAAAAGAAAAATAAGAATAGATAGAGTCTACTGTTTTCAACTCTAATATTATCTCTCCTTTAAGGTTTCTCCTCTAGAGAAACTGACTTCCATTTTTGCCAGTTTCTCTCTAACTTTCTTAAATTGTTATAGTATGCTTAAACTTGAACATTTTTTCTTTTTATTTATTTTTCTTGATTTAATATTTCTTGGATGATGAAAAGGCATGTGACCATAGTCACATGAAATGTCACATAACATAATTTTATAAGTCTAGATTCTAAAAAAAGAGTTAAAAAGATAATATTAAGATATATATTAATAGTATATTTACCTTATAGTATATACATAGTGCACTCATAGCTGATACATGGACTTTAGGGTAAGAGTATTTATTGTTAGCATTGACCATGTATGTATCATATAAATAGGATAGTAATTTATTAGGGACTTCATGTCAAGTTCTTTTGTAATTCCCATAAGATACTTTACTTATAAGTTTATCTTAGTAGTTTTATTAGTTTTTTGACTAGTGGTTGCCACAACATAAAGTCTCTTTCTTCCACTATATCCAACTTTCCTTATTGTCTCACTTCTGTATTTATTTTCCTCTTGAATTCTGTTATTGCTTCTTTTACATTCATCAAGTCTTTTTCTTTCTTCCAAGTGTTATACTCTGCTATAAACTCTTTTCATTGTACTAAATACTTCACAGTTCCTCTTATTTTTCTTTTATTTAGAATTTTTTCTATCTCCTACTCTTCAACTCAATTTACTTCCACTAGTTTCATCTTTTTTATTCTTTGTTCCTCTACTTGTTCTCTGTATTGTACTACTCTACTGACATTCATAACTAAATGAATTCTCATCAAAGTTGGCAGTCATGATTTGATTGTATTAGTAGTGACTACTTCATCAATGATATATAGGCCTATATATTGGTCTACTAATTTCTTTGCTAGTCTTTCTTTGAATACCAAATCTTTTATACTTAACATTACTTTATTGTTCTCCTTCCATTCTTCTACTTTCTTTCTTCTCCTATCTGCTTACTGCTTTATTTCCTCCTATGCTCTTCTTAACACCACCTCTGCTTTTTCCTGTACTTTCTTCATTCTTTCTGCAAACTCAGTTGTTTTCTCTACTTTTCCTTTTCTTTCTGCCCCCATTCTCAATTCTCTACTATAATTTGTTATAAATGGAGACATATTGGTTGCTAAATAAATTTTATTGTTGACTGCAAATTCAGCTGTCACTAGCCATTCTGGCCAATACTTCTGTCTATAATCTACAAAAAATTGGAGATATTGTTCCAACTCCTGATTTATTTATTTGGTCTACCTATCTGTTTATAGGTGAAAGGATGTCAACAACTTGGTTTCAATTCCCAACATCTTGTTCAGTTCCTTTGTCAATTTTACTACAAAATATGGTCTTCTATTCAACACTATACTCTTTGATAACCCATGCAATCTAGTCTGTCCAAACCTTAAGCTTGAATTTTGTGCCTTCTAATAGATGTCTTTAGTTTTCTAATCCTCTAATCACTGCTAACATCTTCTTATTATGGATTTCATAGTTTTTTTCTATCTTATTGAGAAATTTTAAGAGGTATGCTACTGGTCTCTATTTTCCATCTTCATATTTTATAGATAATACTCTTTCTGTTGTATAATCTGATATATCAACTTCTATCCTTATTTTTTTTATCTAAGTCTGGTACTGCTAATACTACTTCTTTTGTAAATTTCTTCTTTAACTTCTTAAATATCTTTTCCTGCTTCTTTATCCAGTTCCACTTCTGATTTTTTTTTACCAAGTTATATAATAGTCTAGCTATGAATGTGAAATCTTTAATAAACTGCTAGTAGTAGTTGGCTAGTTGTCATATGCAAGTCCACCTGTCCAGAAACTATATCCCTGCAGTGGAGTCATCTCCAAAACATACAAGCCCACCTTCCACAGCAGCTATCTTTCTCACAACATGTCTTATGGTGGTGCTGCAACCCTCCAGGTATTCCATCTTCCAAGGCAGAAATACTCCTATTCAACTTGGTCTTCCATGATGAAGTTACTCCTGTTAGTATCTCAACACTGAAACCTCAAGTCTCTCCTATACTTTCTGTTTGTATATAAGACTAGTAGTTACACTGTAATTCACTAGTCTGATAATCGACGAAGATAACTCTTATTGAACTTGATCTCTGGTATTCAACAGCAACACACCAATCAGCACTCATTTCCATCTTGGACTTCTTCCTATCATCTGAAGTTGTGACCATGTAGTGTTATGACTTAAAATCCTTAGAGTGGGATAATAAGACAACTCTTGTATTGAGTGACACAAGAGAACTCGATGGAGTTCCTAAGACAAAGTAATCTACCTTATATACTATAGCCCATGGTTTGTGCTAACTACTGTGCACCCTACCCTAAATGACCATGAGTATTACATGAGGCCAGCATGTGTTATCCATGCTGTATGACGTCACTTTATTCTAGTACCTTCTACTTCATTCTCTCAAGTCTCATGATCAGTCTTGTGACTACGCCATCAATTTGTGACTGATGTGACAGCGTGACTGATAAACCCTAACCCAAGTTGTCCTAAAAATAGAAAAGTGAAAAAGAAAAAGAAACGAAAAGTAAAATAAAAATGAAAAGAGAAAGTAAAATAAAGTCTACTGTCAACGATCTTGATATGTAGCAGATAGACAGTACAGCATATAAGCTGAAGCCAAGATTGTTCCACAAGTCCGCTCATCTCTGAGTCCATTCTGTAGACTTCCACCCTAGTGTGAACTGTGTCTGATAGTATTATCAGACTTCCAAGTCTGCTGTTATTTCTGAGCAGTTCCACCTGCTAAATCCTCTGTCACAGCTGTCTGCATTTCAACCTTACAATTTGCACTTCAAAGTCCAAATGGCTTCCTTTTACCATAACTCTTCAACTCTGGTCCCACCGCTTGGGACACCCTTCAACATGATCTCATGTTTCAGTGACTAGATGGCTTATCTGCCAAATGCACCATGATGCTCAAGACAAATCCATCAAAGAGGCCATTCATCTCTGAGGTCTCCTTCCAGTACAATTCAACTCAGCTGAACAGTTTTGTCTGTCTCTAGCCCAAGTATCATCCCTGTAGACAATGATTCTAAATGGGAGGATGCTCCTGCTAATCCTAGTACTAACAATAATACAGCTAATAGACCCACATCTTCTACTCGCTCACAGTCCAAACACCGTCAGAGTGATAATACTAATGAACAATTGGCCAAAGTACTTGGCCGACTCACTAATACTCTTAATCCTAATCAGACTCCTGGTTCCAATATTAATACTAGAGGAACTAAAGCCCGCATCTCTGACACCTTCAGCGGCACTGAGCCTGACAAGCTCAATAATTTCCTGTTCAAATGCCGTCTATACTTCTATGCTAATCTGGTGCAATTTGACATGAACATTGTGAAAATCAACTTTGCAATGACCTATTTTACTGGAGTAGCCCAGAACTGGTTTGAGCTGGGCCTCAACCAAGAAGACCAGGGCATCTTTCAAAACTGGCTCTCTGACTGGAACCAATTTGTGGACAAGCTATATTGACATTTTGGTTTCTCAGACCCTATTGGTGAAGCAGCCAATATGCTGGACAATCTCCGCATGAAGCCCAGTAACAAGAACCCACCTCGTTCCAGAATATGTATGCCTTAACAATGACCATTGATCACTACTACTGGGAATGAGACTGCAAATGCCATCGTACAAGGCAGGCAGAGAAAAAGGTCCTCGAGTCTCACTCCCAGAAGCAAGGAAAAGCTTCTACCTCCAGCCCTGCCATGGTCTCCCAGAACAAGGCAAATTTATCTCTGGTGGCCTCATCTGCCAAGAACTCTTTCCCTAAGTCATCTCCGTTCCCTGCTCCCAAAAAGCAACCTAATACTCCATGGGTGGACCTCTCTTCCAAGCTATCCAGCAATGGCAAGTTGACCAGTGACAAGTGCAAGAAGCATCTTGAAAACAACTTGTGCCTCTATTATAGTACAGGAGATCACAAGCTGGACTCCTGTCCAAAGAAGCAGACCATGATCTCTCCCAAGGGCTGCAGTGTTTCAGCAACTACTTCCAAGAAACCCTTGGAAAAATAGAGAGTGACCCCCAGGACTCCACACAAACTGAGAGCCGCATTGAACTTCCCTGTGCAGCAACGAGTCTGATTCAACTCAACACATCCACTCTTTCCGATCCTCATTCACTCTTTGTTTCTCTTACTTCTTCCTTGATTCTTGGTCAGAATCACCTTAATAAAATTCCATTCCGAGCCCTCATTGACTCCAGGTCTACTTATTGCTTTGTAGACTCTAAATTTGTGAATACTCACCACCTGAAGACATTTGCAACTCCTCCAGTTGCTCTCCACTTGTTTGATAGTTTATCTAACAGCATCATTTCTGAAATTGCCAACATGCCCATAATATTTTCTACCCTATGTCACTCCACTTGATTCTTCCTGCTCTTTGGTCCTTGGATATAACTGGCTCGCCTGACACAATCCACTGATTGACTGGGTAAATGGGTCGATAAACTTCCATCCATCTTTGCAGGAAAATCTCGCTCTTTCTTGCATCGTGGCCAAAATACCATTGGCATCTCCATTTGTTTTGGACACCCCTCTGCAATTATCAGACTCTGCAGTTTCCATACCTGCATCTGAGACCTCCATGTCTAACTCTAAGTGATCCAACATCATGATCATTGGTGCCGCAGCATTCTTACACACATCAAAACTTCTGGGCTCCCACAATTTCGAACTCTGTCTTTGTTTTTTGAACATTCAGGCCAACTTCACAAAACTTGCAGAAACTCCTGATCTGTCCAACATTCCCTCTGAATATCACAAATTTGCTGACATTTTCAGCAAAACTAAAGCTGAAACTCTCTCTCCTCATTGTCCTTATGACCTCAAAATCAATCTGGAAGAGGGTGCTCAACCTCTGGTTAGCCCTATATACTCTTTGTCAGCATCTGAACAAGAGGCTCTCAAGAAATTTATTAAGGAAAATCTCAACACAGGTTTCATCTGACCAACCTCATCTCTACATAGTGCACTGATCTTATTTGTTAAGAAGAAAGATAGTTCACTGCGTCTTTGTGTCGACTTCTATGGTCTTAACCACATCTCCAAGAAGGATCATTATCCACTCCTACTCATCTCTGATCTACTGGACTCACCTCACAAAGCTCGAGTCTACTCAAAGATAGATCTTTACCATGCTTATCATTTGGTTCGCATCGCTGATGGTAATGAATAGAAGACTGTCTTTAGGACATGTTATAGATCATTTGAATGGTTTGTAATGCCTTTTGGTCTCACCAATGCTGTTGTAGCAACCACTTGCTGGAACAGCACTTGTGATATGCTGACTTCAGCAAAGCTCTTAGTAGGCTATCTAGTAGTGGGGATTACAAGAGAACTCGACAAGGAGCCCTCACTGCATTGCTACCCTATTTATATAAGTTACAAGTAGTTCGTGCTATAACAATGTGTCTACCTCATGTTTATTCCGCAGTGACTGTGCAAGACTGTGCATCCTGCCCTAACGTCCATGTGTTCTACATGTGGTAGCAATGTGGTGTACATGCTCCCTGACATCATCATCTAGGCTCTTCTAGCCTTGTAGACCCTTCTAGACTACTTTAGGTCTATGATATTATCTCACATGACTTCCAAGTCATGTGCCCTTTTCCCATTGTAGACTAATAATATACTACTGTCCTATATCTGTCCTAACCCTAACCCTACCTAAAGTCTGTTCATACACTCATCTTATAACAAATGCTCCCACAGCCTTTCAGCAATTCATGAATAACATTTTCTCCAACCTTTTGGATGTCTGTATTGTTATATATCTGGATGATATACTCATCTACTCAAATAACATGTCCAAGCATCACCAGCATGTAAAAGAAGTACTCAAGCATCTCTGCAAGGCTGGTCTTTATGCCAAAGCAGAAAAATGTAAATTCCACTCTGAGTCGGTAGAGTATCTGGGATACATCCTTTCTCCTTCTGGCCTCACCATGTCCGACGACAAAATAAAGATTATTCAAGACTGGCCAGAACCCAAGAAAGTCAAGGATATTCAATTCTTCTTAGGCTTTGCAAATTTTTACTGCTGGTTCATCTTCAATTACTCAGACATTGTCATTCCATTGACATGCCTCATCTAGAAGGACATTCCTTGGAATTTCAACTCCTCCTATGTAGATGCTTTCAACTCTCTCAAGAAAGCATTTACCTCCATACCTATCCTTACTCATTGGATTCCTAATGCTCAACTCATCGTGGAAACTGATGCTTCAGACTATGCTTTCGCTGCACTCTTCTCTATTGTTAATGAATATAATGAAGTTCACCCAGTTGTCTTTCACTCTCACACTTTTACTGTAGCAGAGTTGAACTATGACACACATGACAAGGAATTGCTTGCCATCTTCAAAGCTTTCAAGATTTGGTAATACTATTTGGAAGGTCTGGCCTATTCCATCGACATTGTTATGGATTATAGGAATCTTGAGTATTTCTCTACTACCAAGGTATTGATCCAGAGGCAAGCGCGGTGGTCCAAGTATCTCTTCTAGTTCAACCTTGTCATCAGGTTCCACCCAGGTCATCTTGGCACCAAACTAAATGCTCTCACTAGACAATGGGATGTCTATCCTAAAGGGGGGAATACTGGCTACGCCACAGTCAACTCTCACAACTTTAAGCCTATCTTCACTCAAGAATAACTTGCAGTCTCTGTACAAGCTACAGTCCTCCTTTTTCCTTCTCTCTGTGCAGTTACAGTTGTGGATCTGGACATCCTATATCAAGACATTCTCTCAGCTCTCTCTAGTGACCCAATTGCTACAAAACACACCTCCGCAGATAGCTGGTGGTCTACGGACCCAAATAGTCTACTCTTTCTTAACAACAGAATTTATATACCATCTGCTGGTAACCTCTGCATATATGTTCTCCAGTACAATCATGATTATATCCTTGCCAGACATTTTGGTCAAAATAAAACACTGGAATTAGTCCACTGTGAATACTCCTGGCCCAGCCTCTGTACTGATGTATAACAATTCTGCAAGTCCTGTGTCACTTGTATGTGATCCAAGCCCCAACATCACAAGCCCTATGGATCTCTCAAACAACTCCCCATCCCTGAATGACCATGGAATTCCATTTCTATGGACTTCATTGAGAAACTTCTGTTATTCTTCAGGTTTGACACTATCTTGGTCATAGTCGACTGGCTCACCAAGCAGGTGATCTTTATCCCTGTCCATGACATCATCACGTCTGTGGACTTAGCACTCTATTTGTTCTTCATGTGTTTTCCAAACACAGCGTTTCTTTCCATGTCACCTCCAATAGAGGCTTGGAGTTTGTGTCAAACTTCTTTTGATCTTTAGGCACTGCTCTTGATATATGGCTTCACTTCACTTCAGGTTATTACCCTGAAGGTAATGGACAAACCAAACATATGAATCAGACACTTGAGCAATACCTCTGTGTATATCGTAACTATCAGCAAGACAACTAGTCCGAACTCCTACTTCTTGCGGAGTTTGCCTACAATAATGCTCCAAGTGTTACTACCAGTGTTTCCCCATTATTTACTAATAAGGGATATCATCTGAACATCATTGTTCACCCCGAATGTAATATTGCTTCTTCCTGAGCCTGTGACTTTGCTATAGATCTCAATGAGTTACAAAGTACCCTCAAAGCCAAAATCTCTATGGCCCAATAGCGTTATCAGAAATCTACTGATGTGCAATGTTCCCCCACTCCTGATTTCAAAGTAGGTAACAAAGTCTTTGTCAAGGCTCAGTTCTTCTGAACTACTCAGCCTTCAGAGAAACTCTCCAAAAAATATCTCAGATCCTACAAAATCATTGCCCAGCCTAATATACTATTGTTCACCCTCAGTCTTCTAGAGTCTATGTGCTCTGTTTATCCAGTTTTCCATATGTTCATGCTCAAACCTGCCATGTCCAACACTTTCCCTGAGAGAATATAACCAGCCCCTGCTCCAGTCATAATTGACAGGGAACCCAAATATGAAATTTCTCAAATAGTAGATTCTAAAATTGATTGCCAACAGGTATGCAAACTCCTGTACAAGGTGATCTGGCTAGGGTATGAAGACACTGGAGATGAATCCAAATGGATTTCCGTATCCAAACTCACTTATGCTGCTAACTTGGTATCTGATTTCCATGTCACATATCCTGCCAAGCCCGGTTCTCTTCTATTGTCCTGATCATGCTATTGCATTTGTCCCCTGCCTCTGTGCATTTTCAACAGGGATTTCCTTCATTTAATTTCTTAGTATATTCTGTCTGCTTATTTTTATTAATCCTCAGCTTCTACGCACTTTTTGGGGTTTCTTCTCAGAACTTTCAAACTTCTTTTTATTTTAATTCTTGATTTTATTACTTACACATTTAATTCACAGAAAATAAAAAACTCTATTAAAGAAAAAACAAAAACACTATACTAACAGGAGGCAGACAATATAGTCCTCTCCTCCTGACTTTCTCCAGGACCATCCTTGGACCCCTCTGCATCATCCACACTCTCCTTCTTCCTGACTGCTCCTTCCAAACCCCATTTCTGCTCCATTGTGGCCCCAATTCTCTCCAATTGGGCTGTGTTTGTCAAGACTATTGAAGATAGACTTCGTTTTCTTTATTTTATTCTTCTTTTTCTTTTTCTTTTATTTTATTTTTCTTTTCATTTTCTATTTTTTAGAACAACTAGGGTTAGGGTTGATTGGTCACGCTGTCACATCAGTCACAACTTGATGGTGTAGTCACAAGACAGATCACAGGACTTAGGAGAAGGAAGTAGAAGATTCTAGAATAAAGTAATATTATACAACATGGACAACACATGTTGGCCTTATGTTCTACACATGGTTGTTTAGGGTAGGGTGCACAGTAGTGAGCATAGACCATGGGTAGTAGTATATAAGATAGACTACTTTGTAAAGGGATCTCTATCGAGTTCTCTTGTGTTTCTCTAATACAAGAGTTGTTCTTATTTCTAACTCTAAGGAATAAGTTCATAACAGTGTTCCTTTCCTGGCCCTCTACCAAGTCCCAAAGGGACTTCCCAACTCCTCAGTACTCCTCTACAAGTTCCTGGAGTGCCTTTTTGATGGCACTTAGAACTCCACCATAAGTGGGGATCATGGCCAGGGTATTGGTATTGGTGTGGGGTATACACCACTGCTTGAGGGTGATGCACCTGGTACATGTAAGAAATCTGCTATGAAAGAGAAAATTATTAAAAAAATAATAAGTATAAATGAAAATTACTTACCTTGAGAGGTGCACCAGGCAATCCTGTCTGATGCTCATACACTTCTCACAGGGGTTAGCACCCCCTATCTTCACTGTGGCACCTCTGCAGTACTTCCCTGGTTGCTTTTCTCTAGCCTTCTTAGAGGGCTGTTGCCACTCCTCGTCTCTAGTGGTGACTTCTTTGTACTTAGATCCCACAACTTGGGATCCTTCAGCTCTCTCCAATAGGGCAGTCTCTTCCTCTAACATCTCATCCTAGAGTTGTTGGAAATACTCCACCATCCTTCTCTTCCTCTCCTCCTCCTCCACAACTCTCTGTCTCTTAGCTTTCTCCCAGACTTTCTCCTCCACTTCCCTTCTAGCCTTCTGAGCCGTGTGCTCAGCCTGACATAACTTCACCACTTCTTCCAATTAGATCAGGAGCCATTGCTTCTCCTCATGTCTCCACTATATCTCTTGCCGCTGCTTTTTGAGAACCTCGGCATTATGTTGTAAAATGTTGGAGTGAGCAGGGGAAGACATAATGATACAGAAACAAGAGTGAAAAACTTCCTTTTCTATTTATGTATTGTTGATCTAGGTAACATCACGGAGTTTTTGGATAAACCCAATAGGACTTCAAAGGCTCAGTCCTAAGGGAGGAATACTGTCATATGCAAGTTCACCTATCCAGAAACTACATCCCTACAGTGGAGTCACCTCCAAAACATACAAGCCTGCCTTCCACAGTAGCCACCTTTCTCACAACACATCTTATGGCAGTGCTGCAACCCTCTGGATATTCTGTCTTCCAAGGTGGAAATACTCCTATTCAACTTGGTCTTCTATAATGAAGTTACCCCTGTCAGTGTCTCAACACTGAAACCTCTGCTTGGGATAATAAGGGTTTTACTACTGAAACCCCAAGTCTCTTTTATACTTTCTGTTTGTATATAAGACTAGTAGTTACACTGTAATTCACTAGTCTGATAATCGACGAAGATAACTCTTATTGAACTTGATCTCTAGTGTTCGACAGCAACACACCAATCAGCACTCATTCCCATCTTGGACTTCTTCCTATCATCTGAAGTTGTGACCATGTAGCAGACAGACAGTACAGCATATAAGCTGAAGCCAAGATTGTTCCACAAGTCTGCTCATCTTTGAGTCCATCCTGTGGACTTCCACCCTGGTGTGAACTGTGCCTGATACTAGTCTCAAAAACTTCTGTATATTCTTAACTTTTTTTGGAGTCAGCTGATCCAATACTCCTTTTATCTTTTTTTCTTCTTCTGTCTCTACTATAAAATTGTCAATAAAGCTTATTACTTTTCTAGTGTTGATCAAGTCCCATAGAATTTTATTTATTATTGTTTGAAATATTGCTAGAGAATTTGTGAGTCTAAAGAACATTACAGTTGGTTCAAATAACTCTTCTAGTGCTGTGAATACTGCTTTCCACTCATTTCCCTCTTTTATCCATATATTATTGTAGCCCCTCTAGTGTACTTACTTAAAGTTCTCATAAACATACAATGAAAAGCTGCTCTATAGATTCTTGGAGCATTTTGTACTTCTCCATCATTAGGTATTGAGGCTATTGCAGGCCTTATTCCAATACAATTACACCTTCAAAAACTTGGTGGAAGACTACAACTCCAAACTCAATTACTTCCACTAAATCATATTATCAAATTGTTGTTAGAATCAAAGTTTTCTTCTAACCACAAACTTTATCACCTATTGATGGAAAAGTTAACCTCCAAACAGAGACTAAAAATCAAAGGTCTCATCATTGATACTAATAACAGATTGAATGGAATTTTTGACTCTTTCTAT
>JAJOHK020001911.1:0-11215 GCA_022457215.2 Leucocoprinus gongylophorus
TGTGCAGGGAGGGTCAGCAGATGTGTGGAAGGAGAATGTAATGGAGGAACTAGAAGCAGGAGAGGTAGAATACGAGTCAGTGGAAGAATTTTTTACAACATTAAAAAAGGAATTTGGAGCAGGAGAGGAGGAGTCGGCGAAAGCAGCAGAGTTAAGGAAGATGGAACAAGGAGGAAGGACAATGGAGGAATTCATGCAAGAATTCAAGAGAGCAGCAAGGGGGAGTGGATATGAGAGGCGGCTGTTAATAGAAGAATTCAAGAGGGGGATAAATGGAGGAATCCAGAGGAAACTAATGGAGGCAGAAAATCTGCCTGCCTCTATTGAACAATGGTATAGAAGGGCAACGGCCCTAGATAGGAATTGGAGAGAAAGTTGAAGAGAAGAGGAAAGATTAAGAAAGAAGGAAATAGGAGGAGGAGGGTAAAAGCAGGAGAAACAGAGCTTGCTATGACTATTAGTGTGGCAAAGGAGGCAACCATTGTCTCAGCAGGCAACAATCGGGCCTGCTCCAATGGAGGGTGTGGAGAGAACAAATGCGGTAGTGGTGAGAGGATCAGGACCAGGGACGGGACAGAATGTGGGGGTTCCTCAGAGAAGGGATCCTTTTGCGATGGAGGTAGACTGGAGAAGAAACTGTTACACCTGCGGAGGATTTGGGCATATAGCCCACCACTGTAGGAATAGAGGAAGAGGGAGGCCAATGGATGGAAGAAGGGTGGAATATGGGGGAGGAAGGATTGAGGAGATTTTGAACTTTGCAGACAATTTAAAAGAGGGAGAGAACCTAGAACTCCTCAACTAGGTTCTCCAAATAGATACAGTGTATTAGCTAAAGAAATAGAAGCTGATGCATCTGGAAAAGAGGAGACGGAAGTAAGAAAGATAGAAGGGAAGACACTGAGGGAGGTAATAATAAAAATAAGACTAGAAAGATTGGATACACAAGAGGGAATTACAGTGGAAGCGCTGTTGGATAGCGGGGCGACAGGATTAGTTATGAGCTCGGAATTTGCCAGAAAACAGGGCTTCAAGCTAAAAAAGTTGGAGAGGCCGATGCAGGTGAGAAATGTGGATGGGTCTTTCAATAAAGAAGGACCAATAGAAAACATGGTGGAAGTGAATGTATATTATAAGGGGCATGTGGAGAGGACGGAGATTGATGTAATAGGAGGACAGAAGTGGTCGGTAATTTTGGGAATGTCCTGGCTGGCACGTCATAATCCAGAAATCGATTGGAAGATAGGGGAAGTCAGAATGACAAGATGTCTAGAAGAATGTGGGAGGCAGTGGAGACCGGTGCAAGGAAAGTTGGGATAGGAGAAGCAGAAGGAAGAAGAAGTAAAGGAGGAAGCAGAAAAAAGGAAAGAGGAAAAGGAGAAGAAGAGAAAACAGAAAAAGGGAAGAGCAGTAGAAGTTAGAAAAGTGGCGGAGGAATGGGAAATATGGGACGAGGAAGAAGAGGCAGCAAAATTAGAGGCAGATACAAAGAAGTTGGTTCCAGAGAAGTTCCATAAGTGAATCAAGGTCTTTGGTAAGAAACAGTCAGAGCGGATGCCTACAAGGAAACTCTGGGATCATGCTATAGATATAAAGAAGGAATTTGTACCAAGGAAGGGGAAGGTGTATCTGTTGTCAAGAGAAGAGAGAGAAGAGGTGCGCAAATTCATACAAGAACAATTGAGGAAAGGGTACATTAGACCCTTTAAGTTGCCTCAAATGGCACCAGTATTTTTTGTAGGAAAGAAAGATGGTAAGAAGAGAATGGTTCAGGACTACAGATATTTAAATGAATGGACGATTAAAAATAATTACCCATTACCATTAATTTCTGATGTAGTAGAGAACATAGATACGAAGAAGGTATTTACAAAGATGGACCTTAGATGGGAATACAATAATGTACAGATAAAGGAGGGAGATGAGTGGAAGGCAGCGTTTATTACACTGGAGGGATCTTTCAAGCCCACGGTTATGTTCTTTGGGTTGACAAATTCACCAGCAACTTTCCAGGCAATGATGAACGAATTACTCAGGGACTTAATTAACACGGGGAAGGTCGCAACCTTTATTAACAACGTGATAGTAGGGACAGAAACAGAGGAAGGGCATGATGAGTTGATAGCAGAAGTGATTAAGAGGTTGGAAGAAAACAATTTGTATGTTAAGCCGGAGAAGTATAAATGGAAGGTGAGAGAAGTAGAGTTTTTGGGGGTAGTAATAGGACCAGAAGGAATAAAGATGGAGAAAGAAAAGGTGAAGGGGATATTGGAATGGCCGACATCAAAGTGTGTCAAGGATATACAGAAATTCTTAGGGTTGGCAAATTACTATCGTCGATTCATTGAGGGTTTCACATCCATAGCTAGACCCTTACATGATATGGTGAAGAAGGACAAGAGGTGGGAGTGGACGGAAAAGCAAGAGGGAGCATTTAACGAGTTGAAGGAGAAGTTTACAAAAGAACTGGTGTTAGCAGTGCCAGACTTAGACAAAAAAATGAGGATGGAAGTGGATGCATCAGATTATGCGATGAGAGGAGTACTATCAATGGAGTGTAAAGATGGACTGTGGAGACCAGTGGCCTTCCTTTCTAAGTCATTGAATGAGACCGAAAGGAATTATGAAATTCATGACAAGGAGATGTTGGCGATCATAAGAGGATTGGAAGCATGGAGACATTTGCTAGAGGGAGCGCAGTATAAATTCGAGATCTGGACTGATCATAAGAATTTAAAATACTTTATGAAAGCGCAGAAGTTGAACAGGAGACAGGCGAGATGGGCCTTATATTTGTCTCAGTTTGATTTTACCCTGAAGCATGTAGCGGGAACGAAGATGGGAAAAGCGGATGGACTCAGTAGGAGAGCGGACTGGAAAGTAGGCATAGATAAAGATAATGAGAACCAAGTAATTATTAAGGACAACTGGATTTGTAATATGTGTGAAGTAGTTATAGAAGGACCAGAAGTAGATATATTAGAAAAAATAAAAAAAGCTAGAAGTAAGGATGAGGACATACTTAGAATAGTAGAAGAAATGAAGAAAGTGGGAGTGAGGGAGTTACGGGGGAATGAATGGAAGATAGAAGAGGAGTTGGTGTTAAAGGAAGGAAAGGTGTATGTGCCGAAGAATGAGGAACTGAGAGTAGAAATAATCTGGTTACATCATGATGTACTGGTGGCGGGACATGGAGGAAGATGGAAGACAGTGGAGTTGGTGACAAGGAATTACTGGTGGCCAGGAGTGACAAGGAACATAGGAAAGTATGTGGAAGGATGTGACTTATGTCAAAGGATGAAGAACAGGACTGAGGAACCGGTGGGGAAGTTAAATTTGAGTGAAGTACCACAAAAGACGTGGACACACTTAACAGTGGATTTTATCACGAAGTTGCCGGTAGTAGCAGGAAAGGACGCAGTGTTAGTAGTATGGGATCGGTTGTCAAAAATAACATATTTTGTGGCAACAACAGAAGGAACATCGGCAGAAGGACTGGCCAGATTGTTCAAGGACAATGTGTAGAAGTTGCATGAGTTGCCGGAGAGTGTGGTATCAGACAGAGGACCTCAGTTTGCGGCGGAGTTAACGAAGGAATTGAATCAAATGTTGGGAATCAAGACAAAGCTGTCAACAGTGTTCCACCCACAGACAGATGGGCAGACGGAATGGATGAACCAAGAACTGGAACAGTATCTTAGGTTCTTTATTGAACATAGACAGAGGGATTGGCCAGAGTGGCTAGCAGCAGCGGAATTTGCTATAAACAATAAGGTACATACGGTGATAAAGGTTTCGCCCTTTATAGCAAACTATGGAAAAGAACTGAGAATGGGGGGAGATATTAGGAAGAAAGGAAAGGTGGAGAGTGCAACAGAGTTTGTTCAAAGGATGAAAAAGGTGCAGGAGGAAGCAGAAGCGGCATTAAAGAAAACTCAGGAGGAGATGAAGAGGTACACAGATAGGGGGAGAAAGGAAACGGAAGAATGGAAGAAAGGGGATCGAGTATTGTTGAGCACAAAGGACTTAGTGTTCAAGGAGAGACCTACAAAGAAATTGACAGAAAGGTATGTGGGACCATATATGATAGAAGAAGTAGTATCAACAAATGCAGTGAAATTGCGATTACCATTGTCAATGAGGATTCATCCGGTAGTCAACATGAGCAGGATAGTGCGATATAAGGAGCAGATGAAGGAACAAAAGAAAGAAGAAGGAAAGCCGATAGAAGTGGAGAGAGTTGAAGAGTGGGAGATAGAAAAAATATCAAACAAGAAAAAGATAAGAGGAGTAGAGAAGTATTTAATTCAGTGGAAAGGATTCACGGCAGAGGAGGATACTTGGGAGAGGAAAGAAAATCTAAAAAATGCAAAGAAGTTAATTGAAGAGTTTGAATGGGGGGAAGTAGTAGTAAGACGAGAAGTAGAAGAAGAGGGGGAATATAAAAGAATGGAGTTGCTAGGGAAGTACACAGCCAAGTTGCTGTATGGATGGGATGATCGAAAGTTCGAAGAAGAGTATTTAAGTAAATTGGAAAAAAATTGAAAGAAGTGGAAGGGGGATAGACAGATTGACAAGAGCGAGCACTTAAGAAGAGTGGAAGAGAATATGGAGGAGGAAAATGAAAAGATAAGGAAAAGAGACCGGAGAGTTTCTCTGGAGGAGAAACCTTAAAAGGGGGGTAATGTCAAGATTGCTGACGATGGACTCTATTTTATTTTCCCTTTTCATTTTATTTTATTTTTTCTTTTTCTTTTTCTATTTTTAGAACAACTCAGGTTAGGGGTTATCAGTCACGCTGTCACATCAGCCACAAATTGATGGCAAAGTCACAGGACTGATCACGGGACTTGAGAGAATGAAGTAGAAGATTCTGGAACAAAGTAATGTCATACAGTATGGACAACATATGCTGGCCTCATATTATACTTGTTATAGTACAAGAGTGTGGACAGACTTTAGGGTTAGGGTTAGTGGACAAGAATAGGACAGTAGTTAATTATTAGTCTACAACGGACATAGGGTTAGGAGATAGGCACGTGACCTGGAAGTTATGTGATAGAGTCTAGAGTGGTCTGGAAGGACTTAGGGTCTAGAAGGATTGGGAAGAGTCTAGATGGAGTTAGGGTTAGGAGTGATGTCAAGGGACAAGGGTTCCTCATGGTGCACACATGGTGTACGCATGTACGACAGAGATTAAGAGTGATGACATAGAACAATGGAATAGGGTAAAGGGTATGATGTCAGGGCACATGTAGAAAGCATGGTGGCCTTATGGAAAACACATGTGGATGAGTAATAGGGCATGAGGACGGAGCATGGACTTAATATAATGTTGTAGCACGGACCAGGACAGAATGGTATATATAGTGGTAGATAGAGTAGGAGCTCCTTATCGAGTTCTCTTGTATCAACCCGGTATAAGGTTTAGCCTCTTAACCAACTCTAGGTTTTGAGTCTACAACAATACTCATGGTTGTTTAGGGTAGGATGCACAGTAGTTAGCATGGACCATGAGGAATAGTATATAAGGTAGACTACCTTGTATTAGGAACTCTATTGAGTTCTCTTGTGTTACTCTAATACAAGAGTTGTTTCTTGACTTAACACTTTGAGTCTTGAATCATAACAACGGTCTGCCTTTGCGTGCCATGTAACAAATTGTTGATTTAAAAAAAAAAAAAAAAACTTTTATAATAATAATAATTTTATAGAGAGAGTACACATTTGAAATTTACATAAAAATTGATAAAATTTCTTGTAAAAGCAAAATGTGTACTTTTCAAAGTAAAATCCCATTTTCATCAAAATTCCCAAACAACTTAAATTTGTTATCATGACAGTATAATTAGTATTATTTTTAACATATATTATCATAATTCTAAAGTTTAACAAGTTTTTTGGTTTATTATCAAATTAATTCTTTAACTAATAAAATTTTAATTAATTAATTAATTAGTTTAGGAATTTGATTTTGAATTAAGTTAACTAATGAGAGTGATCAGATTTAAAATTGGATATAATTTATTGTAATAATAACAATTGAAAGAATGTAAATGTTCTTTTATAGAAAAGATAGAAAGAAAGAAAGATAGAAAGAAAGTTAGAAATTAGGTAAGATATAAAGATAGATTGAAAGTAAGAATAGTATTTTTCATAATATAATATAATATAATATAATATAATACAATAAAGTTGTGTAGGGGGTTTATAATAATAATAATATTATTATTATTATTTAATATTATTTACTGAAGAATAAGTTTTCGTCAAAATGATTATATCTAGATTTAACATAATTAACAAATAATAAAGTTTCGTCGGTTATGGGAACTTGATTTTTTATCAACGGTCGATGTTTTAAATTTGATATACTTTGTTTACTAATTCGATAATCGTCTTTGAACACTTTTATAAACTTTATTATAGATGAATAATCTTTCAAAGATAAAGCAATTTTCGGAAACATTGGAGGTTGCATTAATATACATTTGATAAAATTTCTAATTGCTAAATCAGTATGTATAAAGGGTTGATAAATTATCGAAACTTAGTACAAAATCATCACAATTTCATGATTTCTATTCTGCGCACAAATACATGCTGCAGGCATATTTTTATATTCATTTTGGACTATATCATATCAATGACAACTTTTAATTAATTATTGTAATTAATGGCTACGTATAGTCTCTGAGGAACATTTGGGTTTACGAAAAGGAACACCTCATCCTTTCATTCAAGTGGTTGCGGAATAATAGAAAAGGTCAATAGAAAATAAAATATCAAATATCATAGCCACTCTTGTCCTTAGGTCCCATTGATTTTGATTTTGTTGCATATGCTTATACTCAATCACGGATCTCGCTGCACTCGCCAAAAATCTACAACTTGGTGGCAAGGCGCGGCCAATTGTCACGATCTATGTATTGCGAACCGGTATCCTCGCCCTAGGATGATGATGATAATACACGTTTGGCATTATCTATGTGATGCGATGCGTGAACTTCATGACGTCGAACATTCTCACTGGTTCTCCATATTACTCAGTGTGGTTTATCATCCATGTAAGTTAACACTGCCAATTGCTGTATGAACACCCTTGGTGCGACAACGAGTATACACAGGACGAGAGATACATTCCGAGGCCAAAACATGAGCTATCGCCAATACGTATACTTGCTACGTGCCCGTCATAGGGCGCAGTACTAGTACGCAAGATGACGACAAAATACAAAATGGCTCAACGATAACCGAAGTGCTTGGCCGAGCGCATAGTGAATCCATCAAGTAAAATGAAGAGGTAAGAGAAGGGAAACATGCGCGTACTGCCCAATACTAGGACTGCCCCTGTTGATTGGCGAGTTCTTCATGTATTAGAAACTTGAGTCGTCGCTGGGTCTTTGGTGCCTTCCGCCCCCCTGTCTGCCTAGTGTCATGCGCGGTTCAGAAAGCAGTCGACTATGAAACAATGAAGAAAGCCCACTTTTGTTCTTGACAGACAAAGCTATCGGGAGCACCTTCCCAGTCGTCCAGCACATACTTCCCTGCAAGTAATGTCTTGACCCCTTCCTCTCTTTCAAACAAGTCTCTCGCAAGCTGGGTATGCGCTACACCTGCATACGTGGTGAGACACCGAGGATTGATTAGTATCCTTGCGGGCCTGAACACAGAATTAGGTATAATGATCTTCAAGTCTCCAAGAGGCGGAAGATCTACCCCTCCTTCCTCTTGCGGCATGGCATCATAATCCGATCCAGCATTTGCATCCGGGTCGTCCTTTTTCCGGTCCGCTAATCCTCCGTCATTGACTTCCTCCAGATCTGCCTCTGCTCCGACATTCACTACTTGAATCTCGTCGCGGTGCTTGATCTGGGGCAGCTCTGGAATTCGATGGTCGGCAGGCTGCGCTAGTACATCTCTTTTCCTACGCCTTCCGGTTGTGGCCCCATTTGCTCTGTCATCTGCTTCCATAGCGTCAAGAGCCGTTCGCACCCAGAGGTCCCTGCAGAACCACGTCTGACTACTGTCAAGACATGGTGCATCCTCATCTCTTGTTGGAAGGTTATCAGCTGTGCTGAGGTTCTGGAATTCGGTCCCGGCACGATATGAGATGCCCTGATAATAGGACTTGGTTGGATCAACAACGTGGGTCCCTGACTCACAGCAAAATACTTGGAAAGGAAGATGCTGATTGTAGCGTAGAATGCCTTGTTTATCTCTTGGCGGCACCGCATCTCCTTTTGACGACGAGCGAGACTGGCGGAACTGGTCACCGTCAATGTCCCGTGTCCGCCATCTATTAGTAGAGAGAGAAAAGTGAGTATGAATAAATGAAAGCCGATATCAATGGATGTACCTATCGGAGAAAATAAAATAGCCATTGTTTTCCGCCCAGTCCATTCCACACACCATAGCCGCTTGATTGGCAAAACTAATTTTGATGGTCTCCAATATATCATTTGGACAAGTAAATCCTTTGAGCCACACAACTCTCGAGAAGGTGATGCCCCTCCGTTGCTTCAGTTCGTGCAATGGTTCCAGTACAAGGTTTCTCATATGAGCCTCTTCGAGCGGATAGTATGCCGCAGTGGGATCTGCTGTCATGCCAGGTACACGCCGGATGCGAAATGGGACGTTCAGGAGAGTGAGGACAGCCTCACAAAGATCGACAAGAGTTTCCGTAGCGTCGGTAGAGTCGTAGTCGAGCATAGACACGAAAATATTGAAACTGCCTAGGCGTCGGGCCATCTGTACAATGACGGCTAGCTGATCGACGAGGAAATGGTCGGCAGAGTGGATGGCGATGGCGATGTAATATAAATGGTCCTCGCCAATGAGGTCTTCATAAGCCAACTGATTTTGACCAAATGGACGTGCCAGAGTTGGGCATAGTGCCGCCACCCAGCCGTTTAGGGATAATAGCTCGTCAATGGCACTGAACACATGTTGGGCATCTCTGGACCCTGTATCCTTGTTCGTGATACTGATGTACCTGGATTAGCTGAGCAGCCAGAAAATCCCGTTTGCCACGTACAAGGGTAATTGTAGCCTTGTCCAATAATCCAGTATTCCTTCATAAACAAGGCCATTAAAGATATCTTCTCGCTCGTCTCTCCCAAGGCGAGCCTGTAGAAACGAATGCTTTTGTACATTGAGAGACTTGTCCGGACGTGTAGCACGTTCAATGAAGTTATGTTCCTTGATCTGGTGGGACTGGCTAGATCTGGTGGGAGCTGAGGAAGAGAAGAAGATGAAGCGGACAAGAAAACTTAGGCCAAGAAGCGCAGCGACGCGCAAAAGGCCATTGAAACGACGGGAGGCTGGCATAGTCAACAAAAGACTTTTGCTCTAGGCTGGGAACGCCAACGTAGAGAAAAGCATCATTGACACTAGTTCAAACACAACAAGTTCCCACACAACAGCAGCAATCGTACAGGGTCAGGATGTGGACTCTGCATTGTCAAGATGAACGACTCAGACTGACAACAAAATAATATTCAACATCTATGCTATGCACTACAAGGAATTGAACGATTACACATTAAAAGACGATGATATGAAAGTCGACGGAAATCATTCTTTCAGACCAACCAGGACCATACCACCAACCCCTGCCAAAAGACTCAAGACTGCAAGTATCTTCTTCCCAATCTTGCCATGATGACGATGATGGTAATGATACTGAGAATGTTCATCGTCCAGTTCGGCAGTACTGTTGGCCTCTCCAGCTGGATGTTGATCGGTACTCATACGGCGAGGAGATTTCGTCCGATTGGGAGAAGCACGCTCCTCATCCTCCGCAGAAGGGACGTCATGCAAGTGGCCATGGCCATGATGGCTATACCCTTCGACATCACCAAATACAAAATCCCCTGCTATCATCTCTACAGTAGAAACGTATATGAGCATTCCAGCTGAGACTGCGGACATGAGTCCTTGAATAAGGTACATCCGAGCTAAGTATCCAAGAAAAAGATGGCATCAAGATCCTTGATATGACGACAAATCATTCATTTGACTTACCTAGTTCAATACCCTGTTTTTGCTTTCGGACTTTGAATGCAATCATTCCTAAACCCAGTCCAGTGGGTGTCGTAATGGCGAACAAAACCGCCAGTGAACATTTCAACCATCCTTCACCCCGCTTCCCACCAATCGTCCTTTTCACATTCTTGACGAACCTATAGCAGCCATGCGCTTCGAGCTTACTGGTATTTTCGGTCTCAGATTCTTCATCTGATTTACTGTCCAATGGAGGAGGAGGAGGAAGCGCGGCTATACGGATGCCAAGCGATAAGCCTTCGAAGAGTTGATGAAATACAACAGCCGTTGTCAACGACGCTGAGAAGTTTTGAGCATCAGTAGATATCAAAAGACAAAACAGACTCACTAAAATCGGCACCGGTCGTGATGGCTAGTGTCAGTCCAATCACAATAGAGTGAATCATGATGCCTAACTGAAGGACAAGCAGCCCGACCACCTGCCGTCTCCTTCCAATCGTGGGTTTCTCCTCCTGAATTTTATCTTCTTTTCGAGAGTTTCTTATTCTCAACCCTTCTCCTTCAATGAGGCTACTTGATCTTGATGGGACCC
Organism: Leucocoprinus gongylophorus; assembly: GCA_022457215.2. Taxonomy (NCBI): domain Eukaryota; kingdom Fungi; phylum Basidiomycota; class Agaricomycetes; order Agaricales; family Agaricaceae; genus Leucocoprinus; species Leucocoprinus gongylophorus. Next base: position 10,598 of record JAJOHK020001911.1, read on the forward strand.
TGGAGGTCGCATCCTTATATAGGGGTGTATGAGAATGTATACTAGCCGCAGAGTCCGAGCAAGCACATCCATGGCCAACAACGCATGCACATCCACGCATCGTTATGATCCGAGGTGAGTTGGTCAGAACTTCTATGGTTGCCATGCTCGTAGAATCAATTACAGGCAACAGAGCATGGTGCGGATGACGATTGATTGGTGTATGTGGTGAGTTGAGATGGTGAATTGACTGCGTGCGAAGTGGTTGCAAAAGAGGTGTTGTCTCGTCGGCTCTGTATGGTTGCACGTGAGGAATGTACGCTTGTTGAGAAGTAGAATTGGGTGGTTGACATGTTCCAGGAACGGCAAGCGTGGACACCGAGGAAAAATATTTGAGCGTAGAACGCGGCGATCTTTGAGTCGATGGAGGAATGGGAGTGGGTGGTAATGATGATTCTTCTTGGAGATATTTGACATAAGATGTAGACAGATCTGGAGTCACAAGGTCAGAGATGTCTACAGGGATGGTGAAAATGAGTACGCACACTCAATGAGAAATATCGACAGCAGTGATGCAAGGCTGCAGAGCAATGAGCCAGGTGGCAACAAGTGACATCAATCAACGAACATAATGAGACC
>JAJOHK020001912.1:0-11213 GCA_022457215.2 Leucocoprinus gongylophorus
TATTTAGTGAGATGAAAATAACACAGTGAACACCTTCCTTAATTTGTTACCCCCTCTTGAGCTGTGATCTATAGATAGTCTTTTGGCCGTGAAAAAATTGTAGTGGGACATAAATGCAGAATCACACGATGGACATTCTGATATTCTGATGTTAACTGGGATGTCAAGTCATCTGTCACTCTGGAGTGGTGTCAAGTCAGGCATCATGATAAAATTAGAGCACAGGTAATGAATTAGAGGGTCCTAGCAATCTTAGGAACCACTCCGATAACTTGGGAGTTACCCAGTGAACTGTGAACAACTGTAAATAACTAGAAGTCAAAAATGTGTCCACAGGGGGTTGCACTGACTAAGTAAAACACAATCCTGAAATCAAGTCCACACCAATTATGATAGGACTGAGAAGATTACTTCTAAAACAGTATTTATAACTCAAGTTGAAAATGGCTCCAGTAAGCACTATAGTGTGGACAACTGACTAACTACTCACCAAATGTATTGGGTTATAGTCCTTGTAGTAGAGAGCTTGATAATCAATAGAGAGCTAATGTAAGGGGATCTGTTCTTTTGCAAAATCCTAATGTTCTAATACTGCTAAGATCTATGGCTATCATATACTATCTGACTTTATCTAACATCTGCATTCATTCACTCTCTTCTGATATGGATTGCACTCCATTCTAATCAATTTGAGGACCAAACCTCTCCATTCTTCATGGAGTTCTAAATGATAACCCCTGTTGTAAAGGGACCATCAACTCTGATCTCCAGTTATAAAAACCCACTGTCTCTACCTGCCACCTCTGGTTACCTCCATTTATCACCCACATTCATGCCTTTAACCCATTGTGCCCCTGGTTACCATCCAATTAGTTCCTTCCAATTTTGGACATAGTTCTCCATGTTTCCATCAATGTTTATAACCATCTGGTACAATCATTCTAGCTTTATATCAGTACTGTTCTGCCTGATTGCTATGGACTAGTAGAGTATTTAGGATAGTGGTTGCATCTAGGAAACCTCATTCTTGTTACAATCCTAAGCTTGGCTCAGGTTGCAACTTAGGCAAAGACTTGAGTAAGAATAGAGAAGATGATCAATTGGTAAAGTATAAAGATACAGAACTGTATCTACTATCATATATACCTAATGACTATGAGGAATAAGTAATGTGTTCTTGAGAAAACAATGAAGAAAAGAATGAGGAAAATATGAGAAGACCTCCACTACTATATGAGGTGCTGGCTAATACTATATGAGGAAAATGCAAGGTGTAATTAAATATGAGTTACAAGTGAAATGAACTCTAACACATGTCCAACATAAGGCAAAGACCTGTAGAACATGAGATATTGACTGTAACAATTCTATTCTCTTAAGTTTCTCTAGAGGTAAGTTATGTATTAGATATTATTTGTCAATGGACTTAGGTTTTCCTAGAGCTTGAAGAACATTTCTGTGCTTCTGCTCTCAGTTGCCCTAACACCTGTGGTGCCTGATAACCCAGAGTATACACAGCAGTAGTATTATTAGAAAGAATCTTCTGTATTTAAGAATGATAGTCACTATGTAGATTCTTTAGTCTAATAATTAACCCAGATTTGCGCTATACTCATCTTACTTCCTTCTGAATCTCTTATGTCTGAAATATAACTAGGCTAGGTATAACATCATCTGTTGAAGCCATGGTTATTATTCACATAGCACTACTTCTGAGCCCTTTTCTGTTCTATATTCACTAAGTTAAATCTTCTATCCTATTGTTTTTGCTATATTTGTGGATATTCTCAGTGAGTATAAATTATCCCTAACAATGGTAAACTCTGCCATTGCTTCTTTTCCTCTTACCACCATCTTGTATGGTAGCGCCTATTGGAAAGTTTGCGAATAAATTCTCTTTTTCAACTCACTTCAGCAAATCCAACACGACTTCAAACTTCAATACGTCTTTACTGCCTATGTCTAACAATATGGACTTAGGGATGGACATTCAATTGGGAGTATCTCCTAATATCAATTCTGAAGAGCAAGGACAAAACCCCTTGCCTTCTGCTAAATCATCTAGAGAATCATTTTTAGCCTCTTCTGGCCATTCAACTCCTTATCATGAAAGGATGGATATGGACGTGGTACCCGAAATTGAGGAATCAAACACTGAAAGTCGTGAACTGTCTTATGAGACAGAGCAGGAAAGAAACATCAGGGTTAGTATGGCGGCTAACCAACAGACTAACCAGCAGGCATCCACGAGGCCCCTGGGTGGCAACAACGAGGTAAACCCTATACATGGTCAACAGGAGGAAGACGTCATCAACGTCCAAATCCCGTACGATCCTAATGCGCCTACGGAACCAGAACTATGGAGTGGGTCGTTCCACCCCATCTCTCTTCACGGATCTATGGAACACTTTGCATCAGATTCCAAGAACATTAAGGTCACCCTCAATTTCTTGGCTAAGTATATCCTTAACAAACAGGTAAATGGCAACACGGCAAACAAAATCGGCGACTTTGATGGCATGGGAGATGCCATTTGGAACTTCATCTCAGTGGTATATGGGGCAAAATGGGATGTTTTACACACGGACAATAAAACTAACACTCTTAGGGCCAAAATATCGTCCAAATTTACTCCAAGAATCCCAGCATAGTACGGTAACAACAAGAAGGATATTCCAAAATCTACTCCGGTCACCATCAACAAGACACCTCCTCTTCCTCCTTTACCTGCCAAGTCCAAAAAGGAAATCAACGCTATCTCGAAATACTTTCATCTGAAGAAAAACTCAGTTGAATCCAACAACCAGCTGTCCAAATCGAACTCTGGGAAGTCCTACACTCAAGCTTCCAAACCTTCAGTCAATACGTCTGAAGTTCTGAAGATCAAAGAAGCTTTCCCCTCTCTTAATGCTTAAAAAATTGATCAAGTCAACAACATCGTTAATGGGCAAAACAAGGCAAAACCTCGCATCAAAATGACTACTAAAGGACCATCAAGAAAACATGTCATCATTCCTATGAGCAGTGATAACATTCCATCTTTCATGAAAAATTCTTCAGCACATGTGGCTAACATCAACAGAGCTCTTCGTAATGCTAAAACTGATGTTTTAGTTGACTATATTTGATTTGATAACACAGGTATTTCAGTTGTTGTCAACAAGATAGCTCAGCAGTCAGACTTGTTTATAATCGGCAACTACGTGAAAAACTCTAACGACGTCAACTCCCTTCAAGTTGAAGATGCTCGCCTCCCGATGTCCAAGTCGTACCTTAAGATCACCGGTATTCCTTACTACCCTTACTCAAACAACCACTAAACAAAACTCACTTCGAATGATATCGAAAACATTCTTAAGCAGAATCACATATTCGATAACATTTCTCTCGCTTCAAAACTGAGAGTTATCAAAGTCTCCCCGAAGTCTGATATGGCCTTAGTCTGGATTGACATTTGGGACATCTAGAGTGGTAAGAATGCCAAAATGCTCATTAACAGATGTTTCAATGTAGGAAACTTCATCGCCACCGTCAGAGGTGCAAACATGAACCCTGGAGTACCGCTTTGCAAGAATTGTTGGAAATGGGGTCACGCCACCCTGTCGTGCAGGATTCAGGGAGCAAGATGCGTGAAATGCAACAGCCCTCACAAGTCAGAAAATCACAGAGAGTTCGGTTGGTGTTGTAAGGCTAATGACAAGACTAACCCTCCAAGACTAGAAACCAAAAAGGGTGAACCTTGCCCTCATTCGTTCAAATGCTCCAATTGTAAAGGAGACCACCAGGCAGATTCCATCCATTGTCCATTTTGGAGACATCGTTTCAATTGTGAGTGGCATGTCAAAAAGTATACTGAGATCCATGAGAACAGGTCGAAATCACTTCGTTCCAGTGTGAACGCCAATCCTAACTAATAATTGTGCGCAAACTTAGGATTTTTTTGCAAAACGTTCGCAAGAATTCTCTCATCCTCAATATGATACTTGAAACTCAAAATCACTTCGATATCATTCTAATCCAAGAGCCTCCATGGTCTGAAATTCAAAAAGTTCCTTGTTCTTCTAATTGCGACGGGGAACCCCTTGTAGGAACCTGTCACCATCCTAACTGGACCACTTTTGCTAGATCGTCTCCAAACACCGATGACTCTCCAAGAGTCATCATATATATTAACATTCGTCTTTCTTCTATGCAGTTTCTTCTCCGTAAAGATATTTTTGATCATTGTGACGTTTGTCTCATATCTTTTTTCAACAATTGTGTTTGTTATTATATTTTGAACGTCTATTCAGATTCTTTGCACTCGGCTTTAAAGTATCTCAAGGATACTGAAGTCAATATTAGCAATGTTCTCCTTATGATGGGTGACTTTAACATCAGAGATAGTTTATGGGACCCGTCTTTCCTGTTTCACGCTTCTATTAGTGACAATCTTATTATGATAGCAGATTCGTTTAATCTCTCTCTTTCATCCCTGACTAATCCAGGTCCCACTAGATTTTCAGATACTGCTGGCGAATCGAATTCCATCATCAACCTTATGTTTCTCTGGCATGGTTCTGATGAACTGGATAATCACTCCATTCTACCCGAATGTCGCCTCTCTTCTGACCATGCACCTCTCATCATCGACATTCCTATCTTTGAAGAATCCATTCAAACATCCAAACTCGCTATATCTCCAAACAGCGAACAAGAAACCGATTTCATCAAGGATGTCATTTCTAATTTCAGCAAATTGGACACATCCAATATCGAAAGCATCGACAAACTAGAACAAATTGCCATTCAACTCAGCGTAATTGTCGAGCAAATGTGGGTCAAAAACGCTAAGAAATCTAGATACTCCAAACATTCCAAGCAATGGTGGTTGGATTCTTGTAGAAGTTCTCTCAACACATACAGATCAGAGAGAAGCCGCGAAAACTGGAAGGCTTTTAAACTGGAGGTCAAGAAAGCCAAGCAAACGTTCTTCGATGATAAAATCCACGAAATTGCGAACAAAAGTCGAGGCCCATGGGAGCTGATGAATTGGGTCAAGAAGAGAAAACTTCTTGCGATTGAGGCCATCAAATATAACAAAAGTCCTTGCCTCACTCCCGAAAATCTATGGAACACCCTTTACAATACCTTCAACACAGCGCTCCATCGCCAAGTTAACGTCGAAATCCTTCATGAAGTGACTCAAAATCTGTCTCAGAATTGGGGTCCTTTTTCCAAATATGAGTTCTTATCAGTGATTAGCAAGTGTGCTGATTCTTCTTCACCTGGACCTGATAGGATGACATGGCGTCATTGGAAAACCATTGTCAAGAACGACGCATGTCTTTCCAATATCATCAATATCGCCGATGCCTGCATTAACCTTGGACATTGGCCTAGATATTTCAAAATATCTACCACAGTTGTCATACCAAAGCCGAATAAACCATCATACGATAACCCGAAGGCCTTTCGTCCTATCGTTCTACTCAACACTCTAAGCAAACTCATAGAAAAAGTAATTGCTGAACGACTCCAATTCACAGTGGCCTCCAACAACTTCATCCATCTGAGTCAACTTGGAGGACTTAAGTTCAAATCCACTGCAGATGCTGGCATTGCGCTTACCCACATTATTCGGTCGGGTTGGGCCAAGGGAAGACCCACGAGCACCCTAGCTTTCGACATATCTCAATTTTTTCCTTCTTTGAACCATAGCCTCCTTGTTCTCATTCTTGAGAAAGCTGGTCTTGATCCTAAAGTCATTTCATTCTTTTCAAATTATCTAACTCAAAGATGTACGAAATATCTTTGGAACAATTTCTTATCTCCTCTTTTTGAAGTAAACGTCGGGGTTGGACAAGGCTCTGCTCTATCCCCTATTCTTTCTTCGCTCTATCTTTCCCCTCTTCTTTTCATCTTAGAAAATAGGCTTAAAATTCTCAATATTCCGATTTCTATTCTATCTTTTGTTGACAATGGTCTTTTCATCTGTCAGAACAAATCTTTCCATATTTCCAACTCGCATCTTTTTTGTAGTTATAATATTCTTTCTAATCTTCTTGACAGTTTTGGTCTCATTATCGAACATTCCAAAACTGAAATTTTCCACTTTAGCAGATCTCAAGACATATTCAATCCTCTTCCCTTAGATCTTTCTCCTCTCGGTGGACCAACACTAAGTCCCAAAGACTCATGGAGATATTTGGGGTTTATCTTCGATCGAAAACTATCCTTCCACAAGCACATCGACTTTTACACTAACAAAGCAATATCAATGGTCAAGTGCATGAAGCTCCTTGGAAATTTGTCTCGAGGCATCAACCCTCTTCAAAAACGTCTCCTATACAGATGTTGCGCTCTCCTGATAGCTTTATATGGCTTTTAATTATAGTTCTATAACAGAGCCCTGATGTCTTATCACATGAAAGCTCTCAACAAGATGCAAAGAAGAGCTGCTATTTAGATACTAGGGGCATTCAAAACATTGCCGTTAGAAGGGCTTGAAGTGTTGGCTGGACTTATCCCAGTCAAATCTCATCTTCAAAAAATCACTAAAAGGTCTCAAATTCATCATTTCAAACTTCCTAAAAACCACATCTTGAACATTCTGATGGACGACTCTTCTCATCAGCTCAATCCTCACAACATGGGCTCTTTGACTCATCGACAAAAAGTTCTAACTAAAGGCCATCTTATCGATTCGAAGTTCAAGTCTTATGGAATTTTTTCTTCTTTTTCTCTGCTTGATCCTGAATTTACTCCAGGTCAACATATTATTGACAATTTCTCTGATCGTTTTTCTTTTAATTTAGCTAACAAAAAAGAAAAAGAAAAAAACAATCATCATGCTCAAGAACTTGACAAAATGGTTCTACATAACTCTTCTATCCTGAATACTGCTTTGGTTATTACCAATGCTAGCATCAAGAAAGATATTGCCATGTCCATTGCGCATATTCATTTAGCCAATCGTCCTCTCATCAAGACCATCCATCACGCTTCCTTCATAACGAGCTCTGAGGTGGAATTATTCGCTATAAGGTGTGGCATCAATCAAGCATGTTCTTTGAATAATGTCTCCAAGATCGTCATCATTACGGATTCCATTCATGTGGCCAAGAAAATTTTCGATCCTGGTTCGCATCCATTCCAAATTCATTCCGCTGCAATCCTCAATAATCTTTGGAATTTCTTCATCGCTAACGACTCCAATTCTATTGAGTTCTGGAAATGTCCTAGTAAACTCAAATGGAAACTCCACTACGAAGTAGACAAGGACTCCAAATCCTTTGTTGTTACGCCTTCCTTCCCAAGCAAAATCTCTTGGGAATTTTGCAAGAAATCCGACAGCGATGAACCTATCAAACTTTGGAAGATGACGTTCCAAGCATCTGATGGGAAAGGCAAAAATTTCCTCGAATTACTCGATAATGACCTCAATGTTGTTGAACCTTCCTACATCAAAGGAGGTCCGTGGCTACAACTAGTTGGCCACTCTAATTCATTATGTGCTCGAGCTACCAGAGCAATCACTAACTATGCTCCCATCAGAGAGTACAGACTCCGATTCTTCCCTAACTCGGAATTTTCGTGCCCATGCAATGAGTATCCTATTGAGACAAGGAGACATATTCTTTTCAATTGCAAAAGATTTGACGGGTATTGGAACCCAAGAAGAGACATGTTAAAACATTTTGTTATATTTTTGAACGCTAATCCAAGTACATTTGCATTCAACAACAGTCTTGTTTCTATTTAAGTAGTTTTGTGTTCCTTTCTTCATATCTTCTTGACGATTTGTTTGTTTTATTTTTCTTCTTTTTCTTTTTCTTTCTTTCTGTCCTGTCATGTAGTATCTCGTCTCATGTACGTAGTTACGAAAGTAGCTACCACGGTCTGCCTACGTGCTCCGTGTAATAAATTGTTGATTTAAAAAAAAAAATGGTAAACTCTGCAGAGTTTTCTTCCTTTCTAGACTGAATACTAAATACTGTCACCAAACTTATATTATAAAGAGATAGAAAATTAATTGAGAATAGCAATAATAATAGTGGTGGTAGTGTAAGAGATAAAGATATATATAATGGTAATGAAGAGAAGCTGGTGTTGGCCTTGTTCTTAAAATCATATTCTGAACTAAACTGAATCTCTGTAAGTACTAGTGGGCTCTCTTCTTGTTCTACCTCTAAAGATAACTAAGTAAAGCCCATAAGATACACAGAGTTTACAATCTTCAGAAGAAATCTAAGAGAATAAAATATAGTTTTCTAAAAGCAATAGCTATTATAAGTATATTACAATTCATTCTAATCTAGTAGAATAGTATTGAGGTGATAGTAACCAAATAGCTAGATATCACATACTTATCTAAACATGTTTGATCTGTTTGACTTTATTACAGATAATGTCAGAATTAAAGATGGTGAACTCTATTTATTTTTATTTATTTTTGCTTTTCTATTTTATATTTATTGTATTTTCTTATTTTGAACTTAGAGTTAAGGTTAGTGTAACATTACATATGATATGGTATAACACATTTGTCACATGTTACAGGTCATGGTCACACAATCACATATCACAGAAGTATATAAAATGTTATGGAATGCTTTGGATACTAACATTTTTCTTTTCCTTTTATCTATTTTTCTTGATTTTATATTTCTTTTCTTTTGAATTTCTTTTTCCTTTTTATTGATGATGAAGAGGTACATGACACCACAGTCACATGACAGGTCACATGATGTGATGTCATAGGCCTAAAATATGGTGGAAGGATCTGAAAGATGATGTCAGAGTATATGTATACAACATGGTGGCCTTGAGTAGGAAATGAGATGGACATGAGATTGTAGCATAGACAATAGGGCAGGCTTAATTATTGGTAGCACAGACCAGGCCTGTTTTGTATATATAGGACTCTAATTTAGCAGAGACTCCTTGTCAAGTTCTCTTGTGAAATTCCCACTTTATATCCATTCTAAGAGATTTGCTGCCTTGTGCTGCTATTGGACATTGTGTCTAGTGGTTGCTACAATATAAAAGGTTTCAAAATGATAATTCATACTACATATTCTTTAGGATAGACTAGGTTTAGTATTGAACAGGCCATTAGCCAAGTGTATATAAGGTAGACACTCTGTAACTAGAACTTCATCAAGTTTTCTTGCATTAACCCTAATACAAGATTCTACTTTTGACTTTACTCTATAAGTCTTAAGTCATAACATTAGAACTTGATACTCTTTTTTGAGACCACTCAACTCAAGGCCTTCTCTATAACTTTTCTCTACTCTCTCATCATTCTTGACTAGGAGCAATATTGTTCTTCAGTCAAGAAGGATAGTTTGACTCTAAGCTTAAGAGACATACTAGCTAGATAGAGAAATATTAGCTATTCAGATTGTATTAAAGTCCACTGATATTTTTTGAACATATCATCTTTTATGGATATGTTAGATAGAAATTTTTGAGTAGTAACTTTGTGTTGTAGAGATATTCCTATTCAACTTAGTCTTCCATGATGGAGTTACTCCTGTCAGTGTCTCAACACTGAAACCTCCGCTTGGGGCAATAGGGGTTTTCCACTGAAACCTTGAGCATCTTCTATATTATCAGTTTGTATATAAGACTAGTAGTTACACTGTAATTCACTAGTCTGATAATCGACAGAGATAAACTCTCATTGAACTCAATCTCCGGTGTTCAACGGCGACACACCAATCAGTACTCACTCCCACTTGGACTTTCCCTCCTTCACCTGAAGTTGTGACCACGCGGCAGACAGACGGCGCAGTACATAAGCTGAAGCCAAGGTCGTTCCACAAGTTCACTCATCTCCGAGTCCATTCTGCGGACTTCCACCCTGATGTGAACCACACCTGACAGTATTATCAGACTCCCAAGTCTGCTGTCACTTCTGAGCAGTTCTGTCTGCAATCCATTTCACTTCACACTTCAAAAGTCCAAATGGCTTCCTCTCGCTGTAATTCCTCAACTCCGGTCCCACTGCCTGGGACTCCCTTCAACATGATCTTGCATTTCAGTGAACCGATGGCTTATCCACCAAACATGCCACGATGCTCAAGACGACTCCATCAGTGAGGCTGTTCATCTTCGAGATCTCCCTCTAGTACAATCCAACCTGCCCGGACAGTTTCACCTGTCCCTGGCCCAAGTATCGTCCCTGTGGACAATGACCCTAATTGGGAGGATGCTCCCACTACTAATCCTAATACTAATTTAACAGCTAATAGACCCATGTTCTCTACTCGCTCATGGTCCAAACCCCGTTGGAGTGATAATACTAATACTAATACTAATGAACAATTGGCTGAGGTACTCAGCCGACTTGCTAACACCCTTAATGCTAATCAGACTTCTGCACCTAATACTAATTCAAGGGGAACTAAAGCCTGCATCCCTGACACTTTCAGCAACACTGAGCCTGACAAGCTCAATAATTTCCTGTTTCAATGCAGGCTATATTTCTGCACTAATCCGGCACAATTTGACACAGACATTGTGAAAATCAACTTCACAATGACCTACCTTACTGGAGTAGCCCAGAACTGGTTTGAGGTGGGCCTCAACCAAGAAGACCAGGGCATCCTCCAAGACTGGCTCTCCAACTGGAACCTATTTGTGGATGAATTACGTCAACATTTTGGCCTCTTGGACCCCATTGGTGAAGCGGCCAACATGCTGGATAATTTCCACATGAAGCCCGGTGATAAGATTTCCACTTACAATGTAGACTTCATGCACTATGCCTCCTAATTAGGTTGGGGGAATAGTATTCTGTGCCATCGCTATTACCAGAGGCTCCCCAATCGGATCCAGGATCCCATTTCCACCTGGGAACAAGGAAAACCCACCTTGTTCCAGGATATGTACGCCTTAGTGATGACTATCGATCACTGCTACTGGGAATGAGACCGTGAACGCCACCGTGCAAGGCAGGCAGAGAAAGAGGCCCTCGAGTCTCACTCCCAGAAGCAAGGAAAAGCTTCCACCTCTGGTTCTATCACGACCTCCCAGAGCAAGGCAAATCTGTCTTTGGCGGCCTTGTCTGCCAAGAACCCTTCCTTCAAGTCATCTCTGTCCCCCGCTCCCAAGAGGCAATCTAACACTCCACGGGTGGACCTCTCTTCCAAGCTGGCCAGCAATGCCAAGTTGACCAGCAACAAGCACAAGAAGCGTCTCGAAAACAATCTGTGCCTCTATTG
>JAJOHK020001913.1:0-11185 GCA_022457215.2 Leucocoprinus gongylophorus
AGGGGATCAAGGTTTTCTTATGTACACTCAGCATGCTATCGAGTGATGCTATAAGTGATGCTATAAGTAGAATCTTTGCGAAGGAGTTCCCCATCACACTGTCACTGTCACAAGATCACATGATGCAAAGAAGGGTATAGAAGGTTTTAGAACAAGATGATGTTATACTATATGACAACAATATATGAGCCTTATAGACAAAGCATAGCCTTTAGGGTAGGCTAGAATTAGCTTAGCATGGACCACTGTCAAAACATATATAAGGTAGACTAGATTATAGTAAGAACTCTATCAAGTTCTCTTATGTTACTCAATATAAAAGTGGTCTTTTGTCCTAATACTTTGGACTTATGTCAGGCACAGTTCACACTGGGGTAGAAGTCTGCAAAATGGACTTGGAGATGTGTAGACTTGTGGAACAACCTTGGCTTCAGCTTATGTGCTGTGCCATCTGTCTGCTGCATGGTCACAACTTCAGATAATAGGGAGAAGTCTGAGATGGAAGTGAGTGCTGATTTGGTGTGTCACTGTTGAACATCAGGGATTGAGTTCAATAAGAATTATCTTCGTCGATTATCAGACTAGCAAATTACAGTGTAACTACTAGTCTTATATACAAATAGATGTTATAGGAGATGCTTGGGGTTTCAGTAGTAAAGCCTCTATTACTCTGAGCAGAGGTTTTAGTGTTGAGATACTAACAGAGGTAACTCTGTCATGAAAGACTAAGTTGAATAGGAATATCTCTGCTGTGGAAGATGGAATACCTGGATGGTTGCAGCATTGCCATAAGGCATGTTGTGAGAAAGGTGGCTGCCATGGAAAGCGGGCTTGTATGATTTGGAGATGATATCACTGTGGGAATGTCATTTCCAGACAGGTGGACTTGCATATGACAACTTAAAATCATAATATTAGAACTCAATTTCAATTCCAAGACTGCTTAACACCAAGCCTTCTTTTACTTACTCTCTTATCATCTTCAACTAAAAGACAACACTGTTCTTTAGTCAAGAAGATATAGCCAGACTCTAAGCTCAAGAGATATACTAGTTAAGTAAGCAAAGCTTGGCTGTTTGTTTTTTTTTTAAATCAACAATTTATTATACAGCACGTGAGGGCAGACCATGGCAGCTACTTTCGTGGCTATGTACATAGGACACAAACTAATATGCAAAAGGAAAAAGAAAAAAAGAAAAAGAAAAAGAGGAAACTACTCGAAAAGTTCAGAGTTCAAAGAGAGAAAGAAAAATTACTTTATAAGAAAAAAAAAATAATTGTCATTGAATGTGAAAGCATTTGGATTAGCAGTTAAGAACATAACAAAATGTTTTAATATATCTCTTCTAGGGTTCCAATACCCATTAAATCTCTTGCACTCATGAAGAATATGTCTCCTTGACTCGATAGGATAATTGTTGCATGGACATGAGAAGTCCATTCTCGGGAAAAATCATAACCTATACTCTCCAATAGGAGCATGGTTGGTAATTGCTCTCATAGCGCAAGCGCATAGCGAATTGGAATGGCCAAACAATTGGAGCCATGGACCACCTTTGACTTGATGAGGTTCGATAGCGTTAAGGTCATCATCTAATAAATCAAGGAAGTATTTTCCCCTCCCATCTAATGCTTGGAAAGTCATTTTCCATAATTTGATCATTTTGTTGCAATCGAACTTCTTGCAATAGTCCCAAGAAACTTTGGATGGATATAAAGAGGTAACCGAAAAGGATTTGGAATCTTTATCGGCATCGTAATGGAATCTCCACTTGAGTTTACTTGAGCACTCCCAGAATTCAATGACGTTAGCCTCATTAGAGTTGAAAAATCTCCGCAATTCATCCAGGATAGCAGCAGTATGAATTTGGAGAGGATGGACTTCACAATTGAAGATTTTCTTGGCTGTATGAATAGAGTCAGTTATGATAATGATCTTGGAGACATTGTTTATGGAGCAAGCTTGGTTTATGCCACATCTGATAGCAAACAACTCTGCTTCTGTTGTTGTTACAAAGGACGCATGATGAACTGATTTGGTAAGCAGTTGATTTGCTGAATGGATATGTGAGATAGATGTAGCAATGTTGTTTTTGATGCTAGTGTCGGTTATCACAATGGCTGAATGAAGAGACGAAGAGTTTTGTAAAACCATTTCATCTAGTTCTTGAGCGCGAGTCTTGTTGGGATTTTTATTTTTTTTATTAACTAAATTAAAAGAAAAACGATTGGAAAAATTGTCAATAATACAACAACCAGGAAAGAATTCAGGATCAAGAGGAGAAAAAGATGGAAAGATTCCATATAATTTGATGCTCGAGTCAATCAGGTGGCCTTTGGTTAAAGATCTCTAATGATTGGTTAATGAACCAATGTTATGTGAGTTGTGCAACTTGAATCGAGAAGGCAAATCATCCAAAAGATTCTTCAAAATATGATTGTCAGAAAGTTTGAAAGGATGAATTTGAGACCTTTTTGCAATTTTATGGAGGTAAAATCTAATTGGAATAATGCCCATGAGGGCTTTGATGCCTTCCAAGGGAGAAGTTTTGAATGCCTCTAAGATCTAAATGGTAGCTCTTCTTTGCATCTTGTTGAGGATTTTCATGTGGTAAGATATTGAAGCTTTGTTGTAGAACTATAGCTGGAATCCATATAAGGCTATCGGAAGAGCGCAACATCTGTACAGAAGTCATTTTTGTAGTGGACTAATGCCTCGTAATGAATTTCCTAAGAGTTTCATGCACTTGACTGTCGATATCGCTTTATTGGCGTAGTAGTCGATATATTTGTGGAATGATAATTTTCTGTTGAAGATGAATCCCAAATATTTCCATGAATCTTTGGACTGTAAAATTGGACCTCCGAGAAGCGATAGATCGAGAGGAGGGGGGTTGAAGACACCTTAAGCTCTGCTAAAATGAAAGACTTCAGTTTTGGAATGTTCGATAACGAGACCAAAACTATCTAAAAGTTTGGAAAGAATGTTATAACTACAGGAAAAATGTGAATTAGAAGCGAAAAAGGATTTGTTCTGAACAATAAAAAGACCATCGTCAATGAAAGAAAGGATGGAAATTGGAATATTGAGATTTTTGAACCTATTTTCTAGAATATATAAAAGCGGTGAGAGATATAGCATGGATAAAATAGGGGAAAGTGCAGATCCTTGGCCAACTCCTACATTGATCTCGAAAAAATGAGATGAAAGATTGTTCCACAAGTATTTTGTACTTCTTTGGATCAGATAGTTCACGAAAAAGTTCGTGACTTTAGGGTCGAGGCCTGCTTTCTCAAGAACTAATATGAGAAAATGGTAATTTAGTGAAGGGAAGAACTGAGCGATGTCGAAGGCCAGAGTACTGGTGGTTCTTCCTTTTACCCATTCTGACCACATGATGTGAGTAAGTGCAATGCCGGCGTCAGCAGTAGACTTGAATTTTAGGCCACCAAGTTAGCTCGGGTGAACAAAATTGTTGGACACAACAATGAACTGAAGTCTTTTGGCAATTACTTTTTCCACAAGTTTTCCAAGAGTATTGAGGAGTACGATTGGTCGGAACGCTTTTGGGTTATCATACAAAGGTTTGTTAGGTTTGGGTATGACGACTGTAGTGGACACTTTGAAATATTTGGGCCAATGGCTAAGGTTGATGCATGCATCAGCAATGTTGATGATCTTGGAGAGACAATCGTCGTCTTTGATGATAAGTTTCCAGTGACGCCATGTCATCTTGTCCGGACCTAGAACAGATATGTCAATATACTTGCTGATTGCAGATTTGTATTCATATCTGGAGAAAGAATTCCAGGTTTGATGAGGTTTGTGCACTATTTCATCGAGAATGCTTAGGTTGACACGATGATGAAGAGCAGTATTGAAAGTGCTGTGAAGGGCGTTCCACAGACAGTCGGGAGTAAGACATGGGCGATCATTGTGTGTGATTGCTTCAGTCACTGGGAGTTTTCTTTTCTTGACCCAATTCATTAATTCTCAAGGGCCTCAACTTTTATTTGCGATTTCTTGAATTTTGTCATCGAAGAATGATCACTTGGTGTTTTTGACTGTTGTTTTGAAGAACTTTCAATTTTCACGACTTCTTGTTGTCCTATAGGTATCTAGGGCTTGGCTACATGATTCTGACCACCATTGCTTAGAGTGTTTGGATATCTTTGATTTTTTTGCATTTTTGGACCATGATTGTTCAACAATTAATCCTAACTGGTTGACTAATCATTTGAGTTTTTTGGAGTTGTCGATATTTGTTGTATCTAGCGATTTGAAATTAGAAATAACGTCTTTGATAAATCCCATTTCTTGATCACTCTTGGGAGTGATGGTGAATCTCGATGACTGAATGATTTCTTCAAAGATAGGAATGTTGATTGAAAAAGGTATGTGGTCTGAGGATAGTCGAGAATTGGGGAGGATGGCGTGTTTGTCTAATTCCACAGATCCATATCGAAGGAACATTAAGTCGATCACAGAATTGGATTCCCCAGTAGTGTCCAAGAATCTAGTAGGACCTAGGTTAGTTGGCGATGATAAGGCAAGATCAAAAGAGTCAGCTATCATAATTAAATCGTCACTAATAGAAGAGTGGAAGTGAAATGAAGGGTCCCATAAACTATCTCGAATGTTAAAATTACCCGTCATGATAAGAACATTGTTAATATTGACTTCAGTATCCTTCAGATACTTTAAAGCCGAATGAGACGAATCAGAGTATACATTCAAAATATAATGACAAATGTTGTTGTTAGAAAAAGAAATGGGATTGATATCTCGATGATTGAAAATATCTTTGTGAAGAAGAAATCGAAGGGAAGAAAGACAAATGTTAATGTAAGTAATAACTCTTGGAAAATCATTACTTTTAGAAGGAGATCCAGCAAAAGCAATCCAGTTGGGATGATGGCAGATACCCATAAAAGGTTCACTATCACAATTCACAGAGCTTGGGATTTTGTGAATTTCAGACCAAGGCAGTTCTTGAATTAAGATGATATCAAACTGATTTTAAGTTTCAAGAATAGTATTGATGATGACAGAGTTCTTGCAAACGTTTTGTGAAAAGACTTTGAGATTTCGCACAATCATTGGTTTGACTTGTCATTTACTGTAGAACGAAGCAATTGCGACCTGTTTTCACAGATCTCAGTGTATTTTTTGATGTGCCATTCCCTATTGAAGTGATGTCTCCAAAATGGACAATTGTTAGAGTCGGCTTGATGATCTCCTTTGCAGTTAGAACATTTGAACGAATGAGGACATGGTTCACCCTTCTTGGTTTCCAATCTAGGAGGGTTAAGTTTAGTGTTACCCTTACAACACCAACCGAACTCTCTATGGTGTTCAGACTTATGCAGTCCATTGCATTTGACGCACTTTGCCCCTTGTATCCTGCACGAAAAAGTCGTATGTCCCCACTTCCAGCAGTTTTTGCATTGGGGGACTCCTGGGTTCATGTTTGCTTCCCTGATAGTAGCAATGTAGTTGCCAATGTTGAAGCACCTATTAATGAGCATTTTAGCATTATGACTGCTTTGAATGTCCCATATATCAATCCAGACGATCGCCATGTCGGACTTCAGAAAAACTTTGATTATTCTTGGCTTCAATGCTAGGGTAACGTTATCAAAAATGTGGTTTTGTTGAAGGATTGTTTTAATATCTGCTGATGTAAGTTTGTCTTGCGAGTTCACATGAAGATAGAACGGGATACCAATGATTTTCAAGTACAATTTTGATTTAGGAAGTCTCGAATCTTCTACTTGAAGAGAGTTGATGTCATTGGAATTCTTCATGTATTGGTGAATGATAGACAAATCCAATTGTTGCGCAACCTTGTTGGTGACAATGGTAATATTGTTGTCAAATCAAATATAATCTACTAAAATGTCAGTTTTAGCATTACGCAATTGCCTGTTGATGTTGGCCACATTCATAGATGAATTCTTCATGAAGGACAATACATTTTTGATGCTCATGGGGATGATGATGTGTTTTCTTGATGGTCCTTTCATAGTCATCTTAATTTGAGGCTTCTGCTTGCTTTTGTCAGGTGCAGTTCACACCAGAGTGGAAGTCTGCAGAATGGACTCAGAGATGAGCAGACTTGTGGAACAACCTTGGCTTCAGCTTATGTGCTGCACCGTCTGTCTGCCATGTGGTTGCAACTTCAGATAAAGAAGAGAAAGTCCGAGTGGAAGTGAGTGCTGAATGGTGTGTTGCCGTTGAACACTGGAGATCAAGTTCAATAAGAGATTATCTTTGTCGATTATCAGACTAGCAAATTATAGTGTAACTACTAGTCTTATATACAAACTGATATTATAGGAGATGCTCAGGATTTTAGTGGTAAAACCCCTATTACCCTGAGCGGAAGTTTCAGTATTGAGACACTGACAGGATTAACTCCGTCATGGAAGACCAAGTTGAATAGGAGTATCTCCGTCATGGGAGATGGAATATCCAGAAGGTTACAACACTACCATAAGACATGTTGTGAGAAAGTGTGGCCGCCATAGAAGGCGGGCTTGTATGATTTGGGGGTGGTTTCACCATGGGGACATTGTTTCCAGACAGGTGGACTACTAATCCTATTACTAACTTAGCAGCTAATAGACCTACTTTTTCTACTTGCTCATGGTCCAAACCCTGTCAGAGCAATAATACTAATACTAATGAACAATTGGCTGAGGTACTTGGCCGACTTGCTAACACCCTCAACACTAATCAGACTCCAGGACCTAACACTAACTTAAAGGAAACTAAAGCCCGCATCCCCAACACTTTCAGCGGCACTGAGCCTGACAAGCTCAATAATTTCCTGTTTCAATGCAGGCTACATTTCTGCACTAATCTGGCACAATTCAACACGGACATTGCAAAAATCAACTTCACAATGACCTATCTTACTGGAGTAGCCCAGGATTGGTTTGAGGTGGGCTTCAACCAAAAAGACCAGGGCATCCTCCAAGACTAGCTCTCCAACTAGAACCTATTTGTGGACGAACTACATCGACATTTTGGTCTTTTAGACCCCATTGGTGAAGCAGCCAACATGTTGGATAATCTCCACATGAAGCCTGGCAATAAAATTTCCACTTACAATGTGGACTTCATGCACTATGCCTCCCAATTAGGTTGGGGGAATAGTGTTCTGTGCCATCGCTATTACTAGGGGCTCCCCAATTGGATCCAGGATCCCATTTCCACCCGGGAACAAGGGAAACCCACCTCGTTCCAGGATATGTATGCCTTAGCAATGACTATCAATCACCACTACTAGGAATGAGACCGTGAACACTACCGTGCAAGGCAGGCAGAGAAAGAGGCCCTCGAGTCTCACTCCTGGAAGCAAGGAAAAGCTTCCACCTCTGGTTCTGTCATGACCTCCCAGAGCAAGGCAAATCTGTCTTCGGCAGCCTCGTCTGCTAAGAACCCCTCCTCCAAGTCCTCTCCGTCCCCCGCTTCAAAGAAGCAACCTAATACTATGTGGGTAGACCTCTCTTCCAAGCTAGCCAGCAATGGCAAGTTGACCAGTGACGAGTGCAAGAAGCATCTCAAAAACAATCTGTACCTCTATTGTAGTGCAGGAGACCACAAGCTGGACTCCTGTTCCAAGAAGCAGATCATGGTCTCTCTCAAAGGCCACGATGCTTCAGCAACTGCTGATACTCTGGCAGCTGCCTCTGAGAAACCCTCGGAAAAATAGAGAGCGACTTCCAGGACTCCGCACAGACTGAGGGTTGCATTGAACTCCCCTGTGCAATAACGAGTCCTATTCGACTCAATGCATCCGCTCTTTCTGATCCTCATTCACTTTTTTTTCCCCTTACTTCTCCCTTGATCCTTGGTCAGGATCACCTTAATAAAATCCCGTTCTGAGCTCTTGTCAACTCCAGGTCTACTCACTGCTTTGTAGACTCTGAATTTGTGGATACTCACCACCTGAAGACATCCGCAACTCCTCAAGTTGCTCTCCACTTGTTTGATGGCTCATCAAACAGCACCATCTCCAAGATTGCTAACTTGCCCATAATATTTTCCACCAGTGATTGTATGAATCTGGACTTCTATGTTACTCCGCTTGATTCTTCCTACTCTTTGGTCCTTGAATACAACTGGCTCACCCGACACAATCCACTGATTGACTGGGTAAATGGGTCAATAAACTTCTGTCCATCTTTGCAGGAAAATCTCACTCCTTCTTGCGTCGCAGCCAACACACCATTGGCATCTCCATTATTTTTGGACAACTCTCTGCAATCATCAGACTCCGTGGTTTCCATATCTGCATCTGAGACCTTAGTGTCTAACTCCAGGTGATCTAACATCACTATCATTGGTGCTGCAGTATTCTTGCGTGCATCAAAACTTTCAGGCTTCCACAATTTCGAACTCTGTTTTCGTTCTTTGGACATTCAGGCCAACTCTGCAAAACTTGCAGAAACTCCTGATCTCTCCAATGTTCCTTCCGAGTATCACAAATTTGCCAATGTTTTCAGCAAAACTAAAGCTGAAGTTCTCCCTCCTCATCATCCTTATAACCTCAAAATCAATCTGGAAGAGGGTGCCCAACCTCCAGTTGGCCCTATATACTCTCTTTCAGCATCTGAACAAGAAGCTCTGAAGGAATTCATTGAGGAAAATCTCAACATAGGTTTTATCCGACCAACCTCATCTCTGCACAGTGTACCAGTCTTATTTGTTAAGAAGAAAGATGGTTCACTGTGCCTTTGTGTCGACTTCTACAGTCTCAACTGTATCTCCAAAAAGGATTGTTATCCACTTCTGCTCATCTCCAATTTATTGGACTCACCTCACAAAGCTCGGGTTTATTCAAAGATAGATCTTCGCCATGCTTACCATTTGGTTCACATCGCCAATGGTGATGAATGGAAGACTGCCTTTAGGACACGTTATGGATCATTTGAATGGTCTGTAATGCCCTTCAGTCTTACCAATGCTCCCATGGCCTTCCAGTGATTCATGAACGACATTTTCTCTGACCTTTTGGATGTCTGTGTCATGATCTATCTGGATGATATACTCATCTACTCGAATAACATGTCCGAGCATCACCGGCATGTGAAAGAAGTACTCAAGCGTCTCCGCAAGGCTGGTCTTTATGCCAAAGCAGAGAAATGCAAATTCCATTCTGAGTCGGTAGAGTATCTGGGATACATCCTTTCTCCTTCTGGCCTCACTATGTCTGATGACAAGATAAAGATTATTCAAGACTGGCCGGAACCCAAGAAAGTCAAGGATATTCAATCCTCCTTAGGTTTTGCAAACTTTTACTGCTGGTTCATCTTCAACTACTCAGACATTGTCATTCCATTGACATGCCTCACCAAGAAGAACATTCCTTGGAAGTTCAACTCCTCCTGTCAAGATGCTTTCAACTCTCTCAAGAAAGCATTTACCTCCACTCCTATCCTTACTTATTAGATTCCCGATGCTCAACTCATTGTGGAAACTGATGCCTCAGACTATGCTCTCACTGCAATCCTCTCCATTGTTAATGAAGATAATGAAGTTCACCCAGTTGTCTTTCACTCTTGCACTTTCACTGCGGCGGAGTTGAACTACAACACACATGACAAGGAATTGCTTGCCATCTTTAAAGCTTTCAAGATTTGGCGGCATTATTTGGAAGGTCCGGCCTACCCCATCGATGTTGTTATGGATCATAAGAACCTTGAGTATTTTTCTACTACCAAGGTATTGACCCAGAGGCAAGCACAGTGGTCCGAGTACCTTTCCCAGTTCAATCTTGTCATTAGGTTCTGCCCTGGTTGTCTCAGCACAAAACCAGATGCTCTCACTAGACGATGGGATGTCTATCCTAAAGGGAGGAATACTGGCTATACCACAGTCAACCCTCACAACTTCAAGCCCATCTTTACTCAAGAACAACTTGCAGCCTCTGTACGAGCCACTGTCCTTCTTTTTCCTTCCCTCTGCACAGCTACAGTTGTGGATCTGAACACCTTACATCAAGACATCCTCTCGGCTCTTCCTAGTGACCCAATTGCTACAAAACACATCTCTGCAGATGGCTGGTGGTCTACAGACCCAAACGGTCTACTCCTCCTCGACAACAGAATTTATGTACCATCTGCTGGTAACCTCTGCACATGCATTCTCCAGTACAAACATGATCACATTCTTGCTGGACATTTTGGTCAAAACAAAACACTGGAATTAATCTGCTGCAGATACTCCTGGCCCAGCCTCCATGCTGACGTACAACAATTCTGCAAGTCCTGTGTCACTTGTATGTGATCCAAGCCACAACGTCACAAGCCCTACAGATTCCTCAAACAACTCCTTATCCCTGAATGACCATGGAATTCCATTTCTATGGACTTCATCAAGAAACTTCTGTTATCCTCTGGGTTTGACACTATCTTGGTCATAGTCGACCGGCTCACCAAGCAGGCAATCTTTATCCCTGCCCATGACACCATTACGTCCGTGGACTTAGCACATCTGTTCATGCTTCATGTGTTCCTTCCCATGTCATCTCCGACAGAGGTTCGGAGTTTGTATCAAACTTCTTTTGATCTTTAGGCACTGCTCTCAACATGCGGCTTCACTTCACTTCAGGTTACCACCTTGAAGGTGATGGACAAACCAAACACATGAATCAGACTCTTGAGCAATACCTCTATGTATATTGTAACTACCAGCAAGACAACTGGTCCGAACTCCTACCTCTCGCAGAGTTTGCTTACAATAATGCTCTGAGTGCTACTACTGGTGTTTCTCCTTTCTTTGCTAATAAGGGATATTATCCAAACATCACTGTTCACCCCGAACGTGATATTGCTTTCTCCCGAGCCTGTGACTTTGCTATAGATCTCGATGAATTACAGAATACTCTCAAAGCTGAAATCTCCATGGCCTAATAGCGTTATCAGAAATCCACTGATGCACGACATTCCCCTGCTCCTGATTTCAAAGTAGGTGACAAAGTCTTTGTCAAGGCTCAGTTCTTCCGAACCACCCAGCCTTCAAAGAAACTCTCTGAAAAATATCTCAGACCCTACGAAATCATCTCTCAGCCTAGCACTCTATTGTTCACTCTCCATCTTCTAGAGTCCATGCACTCTGTTCATCCAGTCTTCCATGTGTCCATGCTTGAACCCGCCACATCCAACACTTTCTCTA
>JAJOHK020001914.1:0-11185 GCA_022457215.2 Leucocoprinus gongylophorus
TGCTTTTGCAGCCTGGGCAAAGACTTGGAGGTCAAGGAAACTGGTGGAGGTCCATTTTGAAGCTGAGCAGGCTTAGAGGTTGTTGAAGCTGTGTCAGGCACGGTTCATACCAGAGTGGAAGTCTACAGAATGGACTCAGAGATGAGCAGACTTGTGGAATGACCTTGGCTTCAGCTTATGTACTGTGCTGTCTGTTTGCTGCATGGTCGCAACTTCAGATGATGGGAAGAAGTCTGAGATGGAAGTGAGTGCTGAATGGTGTGTCACCGTTGAATACCGGAGATTGAGTTCAATAAGAGATTATCTTTGTCGATTATCAGACTAGTAAATTACAGTGTAACTACTAGCCTTATATACAAACTGATATTATAGGACATGCTCGGGATTTTAGTGGTAAAATCCCTATTGCCCCGAGCGGAGGTTTCAGTATTGAGACACTGACAGGAGCAACTCTGTCATGGAAGACTAAGTTGAATAGGAGTATCTCTGCCATGGAAGACGGAATATCTGGAGGGTTGCAGCACTGCCATAAGACGTGTTACAAGAAAGGTGGCCACTGTAGAAGGCAGGCTTGTATGGTTTGGAAGTGGTTTCACCGTGGGGACATTGTTTCCGGACAGGTGGACTTGTATATAACAGTATTCCCCCCTTAGGACTGAGCCTTCGAAGTCCTATTTGGTTTATCCGAGAATTCCGTGATGGTACCTAGGTCAACAATACATAAACAGAAAAGGAAGTTTTTTGCTCTTGTTTCTGTATTATTATGTCTTCCCCCGCCCCCTCCGATATTTCACAAAACGATGCTGAGATCCTCGAAAAACAGTGGCAAGAGATGCAGTGGAGGCACAAGGAAGAGCAGCAGCTCTTAGCCCAACTGGAGGAAGTGGCGAAGTTACACTGGGCTGAGTGCATGGCTCAGAAAGCTAGGAGGGAAGTAGAGGCCAAAACCAAGGAGGAGGCCGAGAGGCAGAGGGTTGCGGAGAAGAAGGAAAGGAAGAAGAGGATGAGGGAGTACCTCCAGCGACTCTGGGACGAGGTACTAGAGGAAGAGGCTGCCCTATTGAAGGGGGCTGAAGGATCCCAGGTCGTGGGGTCTAAGCGAAAAGAGGTCGCTGCCGGAGACGAGGAGGAGCAACAGCCCTCTAAGAAGGCTAGAGGAAAGCAACCAGGGAAATACTGCGGGGGTGCCGCAGTCAAGATAGTGGGTGCTACCCCCTGCAAGAGGTATGTGTGCACTGGACAAGATTGCCTAGTGTACCCCTCAAGGTGAGTAATTAATTATTATACTTATCATTATTTTTTAATAATTTTCCTTTTCATAATTGCTCCCTTGCCTGTGCCGGGTGCATCGCACTCAAGCAGCGGTGTATACCCTATACCAATACCAATACCCCAGCTATGATTCCCACTTATGGCAGGATTCTAAGTGCTATTGAAAAGGCACTCCGGAAACTTGTGGAGGAGTACTGAGGAGTCAGGAAGTCCCTCCGGGACTTAGTAGAGGGCCAGAAGAGGAACACGGCCCAATTGGAGAGAATTAGGGCTGCAATAGAGCAGAGATGGGGCTTGGAAGAAGAGAGTGGGAAGAAGAACGGAGATGAAGAGGAGGGGTCCGAGGATGACCCTGGAGAAAGTAAGGAGGGGGGGACTCTGTCGTCCGCTTCCTGTTAGTATACTGGTTTTGTCTTTTCTAAGTAATAGAATTTATTTTTTTCTGTGAATTAAATGTGTAAGTAAGAAAAGACAAGAATTAAAATAAAAAGAAGTTTGAAGTTTGAAAAGAAAACCCCGAAAAGTGTGTGGAAGCTGAGGATTAATGAGAATAAGCAAACAGAATATACTAAAGAAATTAATGAAGAAAAATAATCCCTGTTAGAAAAGCACAGAGACAGAGAACAAATGCAACAGCATGATTAGGACAATGGGAGAGGACCGGGCTTGGCGGAATATGCGATGTGGAAATCAGATACCAAGTCCACAGTATGAGTGAGTTTGGATGCAGGGATCCATTCGGATTTGTCTCCAGTATCTTCATACCCTAGCCAGATCACTTTGTACAGGAGTTTGCATACCCATTGGCAATCGATTTTTGAATCCACTATCTGAGAAATTTCATATTTGGGTTCCCCATCAATTATGACTGGAGCAGGGACTGGCTATATTCTCTTGGAGAAAGTGTTCAATGTGGTAGGTTCGAGCATGGACACATGGAAGACTGCATGGACAGATTGCATGGATTCTGGAAGACGGAGAGTGAACGATAGAGTGCTAGGCTGAGAGATAATTTCATAGGGTCCAAGATATTTTTCAGAGAATTTCTTTGAAGAGAAGAACTGAGCCTTGACAAAGACTTTGTTACCTACTTTAAAATCAGGAGCAGGGGAACGTTGTGCATTAGCGGATTTCTGATAATGCTGTTGGGCTGCAGAGATTTTAGCTTTGAGGGTACTCTGTAATTCATCGAGATCTATGGCGAATTTGCGGGCTCAGAAGGAAGCAATATCGCGTTTAGAATGAACAGTGATATTCAGATGATATCCCTTATTAGCGAAGAAAGGAGAAACACTGGTAGTAGCATTTGGAGCATTATTGTAAGCAAACTCTGCAAGAGGTAGGAGTTCGGACCAGTTGTCTTGCTGGTAGTTACAATATACATGGAGGTATTGCTTGAGCGTCTGATTTGTGCATTCAGTTTGTCCATCACCTTCAGGGTGGTAACCTGAAGTGAAATGAAGCCGCATGTTGAGAGCAGTGTCTAAAGATCAAAAGAAGTTTGACACAAACTCCAAGCCTCTGTTGGAGGTGACATGAGAAGGAATGCCATGTTTGGAGAACACATGAAGAACAAACAGATATACTAAGTCTGCAGATGTGATGGTGTCATGGGCAGGGATAAAGATTGCCTGCTTGGTAAGCCAGTCGACTATGACCAAGATAGTGTCAAACCCGGAAGATGACGGAAGTTTCTTGATGAAGTCCATAGAAATGGAATTCCATGGTCATTTAGGGATGGGGAGTTGTTTGAGGGATCTGTAGAGCTTGTGACGTTGTGGCTTAGATCATATACAAGTGACACAGGACTTGCAGAATTGTTGTACGTCAGCATGGAGGCTGGGCTAGGAGTATCCGTGGCGGACTAATTCTAGTGTTTTGTTTTGACCAAAATGTCTGGTAAGAATGTGATCATGATTGTACTGGAGAACGCGTGTGTGGAGGTTACTAGTAGATAGTACATAAATTCTGTTGTTGAGAAGGAGTAGACTGTTTGGGTCTGTAGACCACTGGCCATCTGCGGAGATATGTTTTGTAGCAATTGGGTCACCAGGGAGAGCCAATAGGATATCTTGGTATAGGGTGTCCAGATCCATGACTGTAGCTGCACAGAGAGAAGGAAAAAGAAGGACAGTAGCTCATACAGAGGCTGCAAGTTGTTCTTGAGTAAAGATGGGCTTGAAGTTATGAGGGTTGACTGTGGCATAGCCAGTATTCCCCCCTTTAGGATAGATGTCCCATCATCTAGTGAGAGCATCTGGTTTTGTGCCGAGATGACCAGGACAGAACCTGATGACAAGGTTGAACTAGAAAAGGTACTCGGACCACCGTGCTTGCCTCTAGGTCAATACCTTGGTAGTAGAAAAATACTCAAGGTTCTTATGATCCATAACAATGTCGATAGGGTAGGCTAGACCTTCCAAATAATGCCGCCAAATCTTGAAAGCTTCAAAGATGGCAAGCAATTCCTTGTCATGTGTGTTTTATCTTTGTTAACAATAGAGAGGATTACAGCGAGAGCATAGTCCGAGGCATCAGTTTTCACAATAAGTTGAGCATCGGGAATCCAATGAGTAAGGATAGGAGTGGAGGTAAATACTTTCTTGAGAGAGTTGAAAACATCTTGATAGGAGGAGTTGAACTTCCAAGGAATGTCCTTTCAGGTGAGATGTGTCAATGGAATAACAATGTCCGAGTAGTTGAAGATGAACCGGTGGTAAAAGTTTGTGAAACCTAAGAAGGATTGAATATCCTTGACTTTCTTGGGTTTTGGCCAGTCTTAAATTATCTTTATCTTGTCGTCGGACATGGTGAGGCCAGAAGGAGAAAGGATGTATCCTAGATACTTGTTAGGTGCGGCTTGCACTTGAGAATAAAAGTCTGCAGAGTTGGCTCGGACATGCACAGAGTGTAGAAACTCCTGCAATGAGCTCGGTGATGTGGACTTGCCAGAACGGCCTTAGCCTCAACTTATGTGTTGTGTTTCCTACAAGCCGTGTGGTCGCAATTTCAGAGATTGGTCTTGTAAGGAGTTATAAGGAGGAGAGTAAAGCGCATCACCATTGACATCAGAGATTTAGTGTCAACTTTTAGTCGATTATCAGGCTAGCTACTACAAAGGGGTCACTAGTTTTAAATACATAAAATAACAAAAGGAGTAACTAAAACAGATCTCCGAGCAAGTGTTTCATTAGTGAAACACTATATAGGAGTTCAGATTTGGAGAGAAGAAAACTCCATGTAAATTCCGAGTAAATTTGCAGAGTTTGAAGAAGATAATTAGGCAATAGATACAGATGAATATGACCGTGGATTTTGACTCAAATAAAGCAAAATAACCACAGACTTTTGGTGGAATTAAGTCCATTATAAAGTACTAAACTACCAATGGAGTTTTGGACACAAATAAGATGAAATATCCGTGAGGATTTGATGTTGTATTGAAGTTAAACATGTCTTGGACATGTTTCAGAGTTTGGGATATGACAATACTCTACTGACTCAGAGTAGAATTCGTATTTTTCTGCTTTGGCATAAAGACCAGCCTTGCGGAGACGCTTGAGTACTTCTTTCACATGCCAGTGATGCTTGGACATGTTATTCGAGTAGATAAGTATATCATCTAAATAGATCATGACACAGACATCCAAAAGATCAGAGAAAATGTTGTTCATGAATCGCTAGAAAGCTGCGGGAGCATTGGTAAGGCTGAAGGGCATTACAGACCATTC
This sequence comes from Leucocoprinus gongylophorus, assembly GCA_022457215.2. NCBI lineage: Eukaryota > Fungi > Basidiomycota > Agaricomycetes > Agaricales > Agaricaceae > Leucocoprinus > Leucocoprinus gongylophorus. Next base: position 5,004 of record JAJOHK020001914.1, read on the forward strand.
AAATGATTCATAATGTGTCCTAAAGGCAGTTTTTCATTCATCACCGTCGGCGATGCGAACCAAATGGTAAGCATGGTGAAGATCTATCTTTGAGTAGACATGAGCTTTGTGAGGTGAGTCCAGTAGGTCAGAGATGAGCAGGAGTGGATAACGATCCTTCTTGGAGATACAGTTAAGTCCGTGAAAGTCGACACAAAGGTGCAGTGAACCATCTTTCTTCTTAACAAATAAGACTGGTGCACTATGTGGAGATGAGGTTGGTCGGATAAAACCCGTGTTGAGATTTTCCTCAATGAATTTCTTCAGAGCCTCTTGTTCAGATGCTGAAAGAAGGTATATAGGGCCAACTGGAGGTTGAGCACTCTCTTCCAGATTGATTTTGAGGTCATAAGGACGATGAGGAGAGAGAATTTCAGCTTTTGTCTTGCTGAAAACGTCGGCAAATTCATGATACTTGGAAGGGACATTGGAGAGATCAGGAGTTTCTGCAAGTTTTGTAGAGTTAGCCTGAATGTCTGAAGAACAAAGACAGAGTTCGAAATTGTGGGAGCCTGGAAGTTTTGATGCATGCAAGAATGCTACAGCACTAATGATAGCGATGTTAGGTCGCTTGGAGTTAGACACGGAGGTCTCAGATGCAGGTATAGAAACCGCAGAGTCCGATGATTACAGAGAGATGTCCAAAAAGAATGGAGATACCAATGGTGTGTTGGCTGCAATGCATGAAGGAGTGAGATTTTCCTACAAAGATGGACGGAAGTTTATCGACCCATTTACCCAGTCAATCAGTGGATTGTGTCAGGTGAGCCAGTTGTATCCAAGGACCAAAGAGCAGAAAGAATCAAGTGGAGTGACATAGAAGTTCAGATTTGTACAATCACCAGTGGAAAATATTATGGGCAAGTTGGCAATTTCAGAAATAGTGCTGTTTGATGAGCCATCAAACAAGTGGAGAGCAACTGGAGAAGTTGCGGATGTCTTCAGGTGGTGAGTATTCACAAATTTAGAGTCTACAAAACAATGCCCGGAATCAACGAGAGCTCGGAATGGGATTTTATTAAGATGATCCTAACCAAGAATCAAGGGAGAAGTAAGGGAAATGAAAAGTGAATGAGGATCAGAAAGAGCGGATGTGTTGAGTTGAATTGAACTCGTTGCTACACAGAGGAGTTCAACACGACCCTCAGTCTGTGTGGAGTCCTGGGGGTTGCTCTCTATTTTTCCGAAGGTTTCTCGGAAACAGCTGCTAGAGTATCAGCAGTCGCTGAAGCACTGTGGCCTTTAGAAGAGACCGTAGTCTGCTTCTTGGGACAGGAGTCCAACTTATGGTCTCCTGCACCACAATAGAGGCACAAATTGTTTTCGAGATGCTTCTTGCGCTCATCGCTGGTCAACTTTCCATTGCTGGCCAGCTTGGAAGAGAGATCCACCTGCGGAGTGTTAGGTTGCTTCTTGGGAGCAGGAGACAGAGATGGCTTAAAGGAAGAGTTCTTGGCAGACGAGGCCACCAGAGACAGATTTGCCTTATTCTGGGAGATTGTAACAGAACCAGAGGTGAAAGCCTTTCCTTGCTTCCGGGAGTGAGACTCGAGGGCCTTTTTCTCCACCTGCCTTGTATGGTGATGCTTGTGGTCTTGTTCTCAGTAGCAGTGATCGATAGTCATCGCTAAGGTATATATATCCTGGAACAAGGTGGGTTTTCCTTGTTCCTGGATGGAAATGGGATCCTGGATCCGATTGGGGAGCCCCTGGTAATAGCGATGGCACAGAACACTATTCCCCCAACCTAATTGGGAGACATAGTACATGAAGTTCACATTGTAAGTGGAGATCTTATCGCTGGGCTTCATGCGGAGATTATCCAACATGTTGGCTGCTTCACTAACAGGGTCCGAGAGACCAAAATGTCGACATAGTTCATCCACAAATAGGTTCCAGCCAGAGAGTCAGTCTTGGAGGATACCCTAGTCTTCTTGGTTGAGGCCCACCTCAAACCAGTCCTGGGCTACTCCAGTAAGGTAGGTTATTGCGAAGTTGATTTTTGCAATGTCTGTGTCGAATTGTGCTGGATTAGCATGGAAATATAGCCTGCATTGAAACAGGAAATTATTGAGCTTGTCAGGCTTAGTGCTACTGAAAGTGTCAGGGATGCAGGCTTTAGTTTCCCTTGAATTAGTATTAGGTACGGGAGTCTGATTAGTGTTGAGAGTGTTAGCAAGTCAGCCAAGTACTTCAGCCAATTGTTTGTTAGTATTATCACTCCGACAGGGTTTTGACCGTGAGCAAGTAGAGGACATAGGTCTATTAGCTATATTATTGTTAGTACTAAGATTAGCAGGAGCATCCTCCCAATTTGGATCATTGTCCACAGGGACAATACTTGGGCCAGGGACAGGCGAAACTGTCCAGGCAGGTTGGATTGTACTAGAGGGAGACCTCGGAGATGAACGGCCTCGCTGATAGAGTCATCTTGAATGTCATGGAGCATTTGGCGGATAAGCCATTGGTTCACTGAAATGTGAGATCGTATTGAAGGATGTCCTAAGCGGTGGGACTGGAGTTGAAGAGTTACGGCGAGAGGAAGCCATTTGGACTTTGAAGTGCGAAGTCGAGTAGATTGCAGACAGAACTGCGACAAAAGGTTTAACAGGTGGAACTACTCAGAAGTGACAGCAGACTTAGGAGTCTGATAATACTGTCAGGCGTAGTTCACACTGGAGTGAAAGTCCGCAGAATGGACTCAGAGATGAGTGGACTTGTGGAATGACCTTGGCTTCAGCTTATATACTGCGCCATCTGTCTGCTGCATGGTCGCAACTTCAGATGATGGGAAGAAGTCTGAGATGGAAATGAGTGCTGAATGGTGTATCGCTGTTGAATACTAGAGATTGAGTTCAATAAGAGATTATCTTTGTCGATTATCAGACTAGTAAATTACAGTGTAACTACTAATCTTATATACAAACTGATATTATAAGAGATGCTCGGGGTTTCAGTGGTAAAATACCTATTGCCCCAAGCGGAGGTTTCAGTGTTGAGACACTGACAGGAGCAACTCCGTCATGGAAGACTAAGTTGAATAGGAGTATTTCCGCCATGAAAGACAGAATATCCGGAGGGTTGCAGCACTGCCATGAGACATGTTGTAAGAAAGATGGCCGCTATGGAATGTGAGCTTGTATGGTTCAGAGGTGGCATCACCATGGGGATGTAGTTTTCCAGACAGGTGGACTTATATATGACAAGCTGCTGCAGCTGAGAAAGGGTGAATAGTAGCTGGTTTTGGAGCTGCACTAGTAGTTACTGCCTTGGGGGCAGGGTGAGCTCTTGAAACAAGCAGAATCTTGTTCCTAGAGTTAGTAAGAGGAAGAGAAGATGCTTTGGCCTTTTCCTTACCCCATTTTTATTAGTAACCAAGGTGAAGGCAACTTCTTCAGCCTTTAGTGTGTCAACATCCATCTTAACATCAGGAGAAGGAGTTGAAATAAAGTTAGGACCATAAACAGTCCTCATAACTTCTATCAGAGTAGAAACATTAGTCTAAGGTGAGATCTTAAAGTGATCCCAGCCAGACTCAGATATTGCCTGGAGCAAATTCCAAACATAAGAACCTACTCCTAAAATAGTAAGAAACTGCTCAATAGGGCGCCCTCTAAGAGGGTACTGCTTAATAAAGCCTGTAAAGTGTTTAATCAAAACTATTGTTGTGGCATTTGATATTATACAATTCTTTTCCTCTTTGAACCACAATATGCTTACTTTGATTCTTAGACACTTTGGCTTTCCAAACTGCATTGTGGACTTCTTTTCTGACTATCTTGTAAGTAAATCAACCTAGTACTCCTGAAACTCTTTTCTTTCTGGTGCCTGTGATGCAGATGTAGGTGTGGGGCAAGGTTCTGCACTCTCTCCTATCCTTTCAGCGCTCTATATTGCACCTCTTATTTGTATTTTTGAATATAAAGCTCAGTCTCTCAACTTAAGTACTTCTATTTTTTCATTTGTAAATGACAGTCTTTTAATATCTTAGTAAAAAACATATAATACAACACTGCCAGAGCTTTATAGTAGCTATAAAGTAGTTACAGACTTGATGGTGTGCTTTGGCTTGGTCATGGAGCATGACAAGTCAAAGATCTTTCATTTTTCTAGGACACATAATGACTTGAACCCAGAGCTGGACCTCTTAGCTATAAATGCCCCTACTCTCAAACCCAAGACATACTGGAGATACTTGGGCTTCTACTTTGATCAATGCCTGTTCTATAAGGAGCATGTTTGATACTACTCCACCAAGGCACTATTCACAGTCAAGGCAATGAGTATGCTTGGTAACTTAACTAGAGGCCTTCTCCCACTTCAGAAACACCTCCTCTATTGCTCATATGTTGTTCCCATTGCAACTTATGGTTTTAGACTCTGGTTCTTTGCTAGAGCTCTTACCAAGGCTCAGATATCACTTTTAGCAGCTATGCAACACAAGGCTGCTCTCTGAATTCTGAGTACATTTTGTACCTCTCCCACTGATAGAATTGAGGCTCTGGCAGGCCTTATTCCCATTCAACTTTATCTTAAGAAGCTGGTTAAGCAGTCTTGTCTTTGGACTGCTACTCTTCCTTCACAGCATGTACTAATATCTCTACTTAGTGCTAGAAACTCAAAGGATACTTGCCTCCACTCCAACACTTTTTTTTTTTTGTTCATCAATTTATTACACGGTGCTCGGTTGCAGTCTGTGGCAGACTATCTACAACAAGTAGCCTACAGTTTTAGAGGCCTCAGAGGACAGAAATCCCCTTCATGGGCAGATAGAGATGTTATTACAGTTAGAAGAGATCAGAAATGAAATCTAGATAAAGGTTACTCATAACCAACCTACTAATAATGCATCCAAGTTCAGAGAGATTTATCATACTGAGAATAGAGAGTCAAAAGAAACTGAAAATCTATCTACAGTACAAACACCTCTCTTTCTCTAACCACTACCATGGTTAACTCAAAAAATCCGAATAAATTAATTAAAAGTCCTACACTTCCTCCTGGTCTCCAGGATAGTTCAAAATGCATTGGTGAGTTTCTGGACTCTCTGAATTTGCTCTCCAGAGCCAGTTCTAGAGCTGGTAAGCAAGTTCACTCAAGGGGAAGACTCCAAACTCATCACATTGCAAGACGCTCCTCTATGAGTGTCTCTGCTCCTTCTGCCTCAAGGAACCCTTCCTCTGAGGCCTTATCTTCATCTCCTTCAGAAGAAAGTGAGAAGGAGAGTGTGGGTTCTGACCCCAAGACACTTACTGCCCCAAGATTAATTACAGGCAAACTCTCTTCTAAAAGACTGCCTCTTCTCAAACTTTCTGCTACTTTACCTGAAGAGAAGGCATCTACTATAAGCTGGAACAACCAGGTTGCTGCTGAGGAGGGCAACAACATGGTTTCTGGGGCTGAAAATGCCCTAAAAAGTGCCCAACTGCCCTAAGCCCCTATGCTTGGACCACTCAACATGATCCATGGATCAGCTGAGTCATCTTCCCATTTGGGAAATCAAAACATTGCTCACAATAATGAGCTCTGGGATGGTGAACACCATACTTTGTCACTGTCTGGATATTCTGGGCACTTGGAGACTGATACAAAAATGCTTTCTATCTCCCTTAAATGCCTTACAGGCTTTATTAAGTAGCACCCTCTTAGAGGGTACCCTATTGAGCAGTTCCCTACTATTTTGGGAGTAGGCTCTTATGTCTGGAACCTGCTCCAGGCAATTTCTGAGTCTGGCTAGGATTGCTTTAAGGTCTCACCTCAGACTAGTGCTCCTACTCTAGTAGAAGCTATGAGGACTGTTTATGGTCCTAACTTTATTTCAACTCCTTCTCCTGATGTTAAGATGGATGTTGACACACTAGAGGCTGAAGAAGTTGCCTTCACCTTGGTTACTAATAAAAATGGGGTAAGGAAAAGGCCAAAGCATCTTCTCTTCCTCTTACTAACTCTAGGAACAAGATTCTGCTTGTTTCAAGAGCTCACCCTGCTCCCAAGGCAGTAACTACTAGTGCAGCTCCAAAACCAGCTACTATTCACCCTTTCTCAGCTGCAGCAGCTTCAACAATCTCTAAGCTTGCTCAGCTTCAAAATGGACCTCCACCAGTTTCCTTGACCTCCAAGTCTTTGCCCAGGCTGCAAAAGCG